>JARJHM010001309.1:0-39722 GCA_033356055.1 Carex pumila | reverse complement strand
CAGCTTTACCTTTCTTTTCCCTATAATTATGCTACTTTTAGAATAATAAAGAGCCTAAAATTAAGACATTGCAACCTGCTTTGGAATAACAAAGAATCCCAACTGATTGCCGATCGAGGAGGTCAACGGATTCACCATAGATTATTCTCATGCAACATACGTTAGAGAGAGAGAGAGAGAGAGTTCGTCAATTAAGTTTCCTTGGCATAGGGTCCTTGCCATTTATGCATTATTTATGAGATAACTAACTATACGTTTTTTTAATAATTAAGTTCTCATTATGTAATAATTAAATATGTGTTTTATATGTGGTTCGGATAATTAATGTGGAAGTTTAAAACAATATATATGAATTTCTCCTCAAGATCTGCTGCCATCCAATCGGCTTCAAGCTCGAATATTAAAGAGGGAACGCACAAATATTGAACAAATTTAACTATCTCATGATCATGAATCAACAATAGTAAAATATTATTATGACCATAATCATATGTAATAACAGGAAATGATTTTATAATTTTTGCCTATAATTGAGTAAAACATTCATAACAGCATTCATTTATGTTGATTTTTTCTTATGTGTTTTTTTACATGTAGAAGTCTAAATTTATTTAGATATGTACTCGTCACACATACTCAACACATGTAAATTACATAATCTTTCTGATTGGTCCTAATTATTTTTTATTATTAAATGTCATTTAAGAAAATTTTGAATTGATTGATAATTGATTGATCATATTTTCATTTCTTTTTTTATATCATTTAAGTAATGTTATTTGTCATTTAATATATCATTTTGTAGGAGATTTTTTTTGTTCTCTTATAATATATATTCCCTTTGCAATGAACGAGCACTATACTACTAGTAATTAAAGATGTATTTTATATGTGGTTCAGATAATTAATGTGGAAGTTAAAAAAAATATTATGAATTCCATTATTTAAAATACAAGACATATATTGACAACTTTCAAAATGAATTTTGACTTAGTCAACATGGGCGACACTTGTCAACAGTTTTGTTTAAATTAAAATAGACAAGTGCACGTTATATATAATGATCAATTACACCGTGTAAAATAAACCAATATTTTCATGTAAAGGGTCAAATTGTCATGCGTTTAGAAAAATGATATTTGAATATAGTTATGCTAATTATATATAATCAGAACAAGTCTGGATATAAAATGTCAATTTTCCATCTCAATAGTCAACAAATTGAAGAAAAACTGTAGAATTATTGTCAACCTGTCTACCCTTTAAGCATTATCAAACATATATTTTAAAGAAGAAACCTCAACATATATATAAAAGAAAGTTCAATATCTATCGGAGCATAGAAGACAAGTTGTCCGAAGTTGAAAAAGGGGGCTATATACATACATACATACATATATATACCCACAATAGACTATGAAATTGCTCAAACTTTGAAAGATTTGGTTAATTTTCCCATTATTCCATACTTTTCAGTTCCGATTGAAAAAGGCATGTACATTTTGAAAATTAACAAAATGCTACGAAGAGCCACTACGCATTTTTATGATGCTTGCAAGAGTACTACAAGTTTCCTGAGGATAACAGTAGCTTCTGATTTTTACTGTTTGATAAGCCAATTTGAAAATAGCTGATCCAACAGTAGCTTCTGATTTTTACTGTTTGGTAAGTCACCGTTGGATCAACGATTTTCAAAGTGCCTTAATAAATAGTAAAAAAATTCGAAAAAATGTAAAATTTGGTCTCCAAGCACATTTTAATATAGAGATGACATATGATGGTTTGGATCGATCATTTGGACTTTAAAAATTGTAAAATGAATCGGTAGCACTTCGGCCAAAGTGCTACCGAATGCATATTAGTCACACTCTATATATATATATGAGTAAGGCTACAATGCTTTGCAAATTAAAGTGAGTGTTTTAATTTGCGCTTATATTTCTAGTTTTAAAGTTCAAATAGTCAATCCGAACTTCTTAACATGTTATTTATATTGAAATGTGCTTGGAGACCAAAGTTTACATTTTTTGAAAAATTTGTACTATTTTAAAAAAAAATTTCATAATCAAAGTTTTTCATTAAATAAAAAAATAATAAAAAAAATTAGCAAAACACTGATTTTGAAAAATTCTAAAAAAATAGTAAAAAATTACCAAAAAATATAAAATTTGGTCTCCAAGCACACTTCAATATGAAAAACATGTTGAGAAGTTTGAATTGACTATTTAAACTTTGAAACTAGAGATATGAGTGCAAATTAAAACAAATACTTTAATTTGCAAATCATGGTAGCCTTACTCATATATATAGGTTTTGGCTAATATGCTATGGGTAGCTAAGAGGCCTCCGTGCTACGGCTCGGATTTCGAGTTTTCAAAATCCTAACGGTCGATCCAAACCGTTCATCTTGTTCTCCATATTAATATGTGATTGGAGACCAAATTTTACATTTTTCTGAATTTTTTTACTATTTATTAAGTCACTTTGAAAACCGCTGATCTAACGGTAGTTTCTGATTTTACTGTTGGGTTAAGCCACCGTTGGATCAGGGGTTTTCAAAGTGGCTTAATAAATAGTAAAAAAATTCAGAAAAATGTAAAATTTGGTCTCCAAGTACATATTAATATGGAGAACAAGATAAACGGTTCGGATTGACCGTTAGGATTTTGAAAACTCAAAATCCGAGCCGTAGCATGGAGACATCTTAGCTACCCATAGCACTATAGCCACGTCCTATATATAGAGAGAGAGAGAGTAAGGCTTGTGTGCTATGGATAGCAGAGAGGACTACCGTGCTATGGCTCAATATTCGAGTTTTCAAAATGTTAATGGTCGATCCGAACCGTTCATCTTGTTCTCCATATTAATATGTGTTTGGAGACCAAATTTTACATTTTTTGAAATTTTTTTCCTGTTTTTTTAGCTAGATAGAAAATCACTTAATCTAAAAAATTTGCTGCTCCATTTAAGATATTTGATTTTCTACCTATCTAAAAATAATAGTAAAAAAATTTAAAAAAACAATATAAAATTTGGTCTCCAAACGACTGTGTATTTTAGATCATGGATAAGACAAGAGATTGAAATTTCCACCTAACTAAAATCATGACAAAGGATATAAAATTTGAGAACAAGAAATTTGTTGCATCCTTCAATTTTTAACCTTTTTATGGGGTGAGATACTTTATCCCATGTATTAATATGACATAAGTAACGCATGTGTATTGCATATGTATTTAATATTGGTACTCTGTGTCTGCATCCCACACAGTCAGTACAACTGGGTCCAAATATATCGGATCTGTATCATCCCCTCTTAGGTACCTGACTCAACACAATTGAAACGGATGGTCCAGATTTACTCTGTACTTGCTAGGAATAGCAAGGGAGGAAATATTATTTATGCTTTGAAATTTGTGTCAAGTTAAAAAGAACAATTTTAGACCATCCGATTTAATTATACGTACTTAGTCCGGTAACCCTCATGGGGATGTGAATTCAAATATATCAACACTTCCCGTACTTGTTTACTTTTCTTTTATTAGGCTTGAATTTCAATTGATCAGTTTATGGCTTATTGATCAGAGGGTTCTAACTTATCAAATGAAACCTCACAGTGCATATTTGCATTTAGTGACCTTTGATTTGTAGTTGACAAAAATATGTTATATCTCGTCTACTAGCTAGAATTCTTTGTTCATTTATTGAGATATTGCAAAGTGCCACAATACATTTATGTTCATCTTTATTGATCACCAGTTCACCACATATAAACTATTGATTATCTTTAATTTTTTATATGGAGTACTTTGTACATCTGGTTATATATGGAAACAATTAAATTGGCCGTGTTTCTGTTTATTCTCAAATGATAAATTTTTCTTAGGGTGCTCAGATACTTTTATTTCTTTGAGGAGGGTTGAAATGTCTCTATTTTTAAAAATGTTAACAAATCAAAATTTAAATCATTATATCTAGTATTGGAAACTGTGTTTCAAAGATAGCAAAAGATTATGGTATACAAGTTCAGCCAGTGATTGATGTGGGTGAATTAGCTGCTACGATATTAATTGAACTAGATACAAAATGAGGTTTATCTTTTATAACTGCACTAGTATTACAAAAAAAAGGTACATAAACAAATTTCATGAAAAACTCTGTTGCTTCACATTAATCAAAACTTTTGTCCATGTTAGAGATCAATTAATTTTTACATTACTTTGGTTAATTTTATGCGTAGCTCGAGAAGCCGAATGAGATAGCTACAATAATTGAGAAGTCAATATTTTGACTAAAAAACAAATTATATTCCCCGCGAAAGATGCATCTGCATCTCTATGTGTGTACCAGATATATTATGTATATTATAACTAATGTACAGGTACCAGACCAGTCTTGTTCCCAAATTAGACATTTTTTTATTATTCAAATAATATAATTGTATTTTTTTAAAATAAAAACAGTTATTTTTACTTGTTTGTAGAATTTAACACGTTTGCCAAATTTGTCCAATGAACAATAAACATGACAGGGTTCCTAATTGGTTCAAAATTTTGTCAATGGAGTTTATTCCTTGTTAATCATTTTATTTTCTCCTAACAATTTTCAATAAATTGTTTTATCTTCTTTGGTGCCAAGTGACCTAAAAAAAAAAAACTGGATCAAAATAAAGAGGTCAAAAATAAGAAATAAAAATTACATATCATAAATATAAATTAATCTATTTTCACGAGTGATGTGTTTACATGTCAAGTTTTTAAACCTTTAATTAATCTAGTATAAAGTCAAGCGGTCAAATAAAAAATGTCTAGAATTTAATTTTAATATGTTAATTTATCGTTTTGGACTGCTTGATTTATACTAAATTAATTTGAAAATTCAGAAATTTGATATGTAAATACATTACTCATGAAGTAAATCGATTTTAACGATTTGGATGCGTCGTTTAAAATCGATTTGATTGTTTTTGAAACATATGAACACCCAAATTCTACTAATATATCAACAATACAATACAGAGAAAAATATGAAAAATGATAGATATAGAAAAAATAATTGCCTGAAAGAATGATATAATATTTGATTTTCTCCAATATTTTTAATTTTGATATATGTTTTTTGTAGCTTAATTTTCATATCATTATTATTTCAGCTCAACTACTTTTATAGGTTTTAAGATATGAGACTTATAATAACATGTGAAATAGTTATATACCTGCATTATAAAAATTGTATGCATATAGTTTGAATGAATAGCTCATTCTAATTATATTTTCCACCTAACTAAAATCATGACAAGGATATAAAATTGAGAGCAAGAAATTTGTTGCATCCTTCAATTTTTAACCTTTTATGGTGAGATACTTTATTATTCCATGTATTAATATGACATAAGTAAAGCATGTGTATTTAATAGTACTCTGTCTCTGCGACCCACACAGTCAGTACAACTGGGTCCAAATATATCGGACCTGTATCCTCTTAGGTACCTGACTCAACACAATTGAAACAGATGGTCCAGATTTAAAATAGAACAGAACTGCTGGGTAATACTTGAAGGCCGATGCATCCCAACCGCCTCTATTCCTGCAAGTACTGCATGTCGGCCAATTTTTAAGAGATGATATCTCACGATTTGTTTTGAGGTTTTGTATGAAACATCACAGTCTTGTTCTACAATATTAAGAATGCATGCCGCTCAATTTTCATGAGTTTTGAAGATGTCTTACTATGTTAACGATACATTAGAAGTTGGGCTCATAAGCATTCCTTCAGTAGTTCGGGTAATTTTTGAGAGATGATATCTCACGACTTATTTTGAGATTTTATATGAAACTTCACAGTCTTGCTCTACGATATTAAAACTACACGACGGTCAATATTTATGATTTTTGAAGATGTCTTACTATGTTAACCAGAGATGCAAAGTTGGGCTCAAAAGCACTACTTCAGTAATTCGGGCAATGTTTGAGAGATGATATCTCACGATCTGTTTTGAGATTTTGTATGAAACTTCACAGTATTGTTCTACGATGTTAAGACTACATGTCAGTAAATATTCATAATTTTTGAAGATGTCTTGCTATGCTAACTAGAGAAGCAAAATTGAGCTTAGAAGCACTTTTTCAGTAGTTCGGACAATTTTTGAGAGACGATATCTCACGATCTGTTTTGAGATTTTGTATAAAACTTCACAGTCTTGTTCTATAATATCAATATTGCATGTCGGTCAACTTTCATAATTTTTTAAGATGTCCTGCTATGTTGACCAGAGGTGCGTAGTTGGGCTCAGAAGCACTCCTTCAGCAGTTCGGACAATTTTTGAGAGATCATATCTCACGACATGTTTTGAGATTTTGTATGAAACTTCAGTCTTGTTCTACGATGCCAAGATTGCATGTCGGTCAATCTTTATAATTTTTGAAGACATCTTGCTAAGTAACAAGAAGTGCAAAGTTGAATTCAGAAGCACTCTAACTTAACAATTCATACAAATAAAATTCATACAAACCTCTAACTTAACAATTCAAACTAATCTAAATTCCAAACAAATTGAACAACATAATCTCCAAACACAAACTAAACTAAATTCCAAACATACTATTTCTTAAAAAAAAAAAAAAAAAAAAACCGACCGTAAATATTATATACCGTTAGGAATTTTAATTCCGGACCGTATATATTATGTACGGTTTGAGCAAAAATAAAATTCTTGCTAAACCGTGGTTATTTATGTTAAACTAATTTTTTTTTTTGGATAAAAATAAAAATCACGGTCTTCACCACGTGAAGCACTATATGGGAGAAAGCACGGTCCACTTAGACCTAGACTTACTCAAAACCTCTTGTAATAATGCGCTCAACGAGAAGTCTTGTAATAAGCACGGTCCACTATTGGATCGGACCCTTCCCACCCAACAGACAGATCCATTTTTTTATTTATTTTTCCTTTTCTCCTTATCTATAGACTATTGTACTGCAAAGAAAATCGATCGTAATTTAATGCAGCCCCATCGTTGCTCTTTATCAGAGACCATTGGGTTACAATTTCGGATGGCTGTGATGTTAGTTAAAATAAGAGATCCTCTGAAATTGAAGGTAGATACTGGAGCCGAGCCCCCTAAAGTAATCTAACTTTTGAATTTTGATCCGGACTGTCCGATCAAAAATTCAGGACAATCTGGTCCGTGGTGAAACGCGCAGTCCCTTTAATATTTGTGTTAGAGCAGCTTGGACACTTTACGGAATCCGAATTCAAATTTGAGTTACTTTACGGAATCCAAATTCAAATTAGCCCGCCTTCCCCTCCGCCACAGACACTTTTTCTAGTTAAAATTTATGTGAAGCATTATACATTAAAATAATATACGTTATTCACTTCAAGTATTTAGATTTTTCTTTTCAAGAAAATTGATTTAATATTATCTAACTTTTCTTGTGAAAATTTATTCTTTCAAGCTATATCTCCTGGAAGAATAATTCAGAGAAAAATTATCCTCATCTTTCACATAATTATCTCTGAAATTTTCATAAAATTGGCTTAGCTACCTGTAATTATTTGATTTTAGGTTTGCCCCTAATTATTGCTAGATCAAATGTTGGAATCACTACAAGTCATTTCATATCGAGCATTTTCATCAAAAAAAGGAGAAATAAAATGAAAATTAAAGGACAATTATTAAAACCGAACACTTTAATATAAAACTTGGTATCCAATCACACTTTAATATGGATATTATATTATATGGTTTGGATCAACTATTTGAACTTTAGAAAAGAACACAAGGATATGAGGCATGATTAGAGCACAAAAATAATGGGACATATTAACCCTACACCTTGGCATTTTTTGATGTTTTTAGAGAAAGATGGAAACATTGTTTTTGTCTATTAGACAATTAGACAAAAGGCTGGTTTGGTTTTTGTAATTCATTAGTACAAGACAAACATATAGGGCTTCTAGGAAAACAGTTTGTCATGTATGGATCTGTATACATGTTATGCACAAATATTAGTTCCTAATATTAAGTTCCCTGCAGCCATCAGGTTCCCTGCATTTTTGAAAAATTAACCAGAAACATAATCTAAATTCAGATTGAAAATTAGAAAGAAAATGAAAGAAAATCATAGGTTTACACAATCAATATTTATATAGCTGTCCAAATTCAAAAATAAATATTTTTCACATACCTCAACATGATTTATCACACAATGAGTTCGATAACCCCTTATTACAATAACAGTTCAGTAAAATCAAACAAAAGTACAAGATAAGATACATGTCAACAATAGCAAAGAAAAATAGTTGATATAATAAAAGCAAAGCCATATTCAATTTGTTTGAAGCACACCAAAGCAAAGGCACATTTGACAAAATAAAAGAACTGACTGGAAAGGTACCTTCTTCAATTTGTAGTAGAAGATGACCGCTGTAAGGACCTACATGAGATATGGTGTTTCCGGAGAGAAGAAAATTAAATTGAGTAAGCTGATAATTAAACAAATATAATAAGAGCATTTGTATCTAAAAGAAATAATTTTATTTTACTGCACCTTAATTGTAGCATCATTGAGACCACCATTTTGCCCCCAATCAGATCATCTCGGAAAAAACATGCACTTATCGAGAAGACTTCCATTTTATTTTAGTAGGATACAGAAATACTAAAAGAAAATAAGGATTCCAAGGGATATCCAATACAGCTCCATAATTTTTTTAGTATTAAAACCGAATAAACAGAACACTAATTAATTACATGAGTACAGCAACATAATTTACTGCAAAAAAAAAAAACACAAAATAAAAATTCGAACCACAACTGAAACTTCATCTTCAATCTGCAGGGTAGTTGAATAAACTTTTGATTAAAAGATTAGTCATGTCGAGAACAACAAATTAACCTCATAATAGTAGTTACTGAGGTTTTTGAAAATATTGTCTTAATTCTGTCATTATTTGATATATTTGGGGAAATAATTAATTTGTGATGCAGAATTCACATTATTTGCCCCTAATTATTACTAGATCCGAACTCCGTTGAATATGGGTGGAATTAACAACAACCTGACATGTGGGACCAATCAGTCTGTTACTGGATTTTAAAATTTCGCTGGATATAGACAAGTGCACGTTATATATAATGATCAATTACACTGTATAAAATAAACCAATATGTATTATAAAATAGTTAAGTATATCTATGCATTACTAAAATGTGTGAAATTGTCATGCAAGGTGTTTAGAAAATGATATTTGAATATAGTTATGCTGATCATAATCTGAACTAGTCTGGATAGAAAATGTCAATTTTCCATCTCAATAGTCAACAAATTGAAACAAAAACTGTAGAATTAGTATCAACCTGTCTACTCTTTTAGCATTATCAAACATATATTTTAAAGAAAAAAATCAACATATAAAAAAGAAAGTTCAAGATCTAACGGAGCATAGAAGACAAGTTGTCCGAAGTTGAAAGGGGGCTATGTATATATACATATATACCCCCACAAGACTATGAAATTAATTACCCAAACTTTGAAAGATTTGGTGAATTTTCCAATTATTCCATACTTTTTAGTTCCGGTTGAAAAAGACATGTACATTTTTAACATTAACAAAATGCTATGAAAAGCCACTATTACAGTTTAAAAATAAAAAAATAAAAAAATAAAAAAGAATGCTATGAAATAAATTAAAAATCAAATATGCTACCGAAAGCAACAAATGAGGGGGATTTTGGTACCGTTAGATTGCAATTTTGGAATATATATACAAATCTGAGACACATTGGACCCCTACATTTATTTTTGGAGTCATTGTTGAACCCTAAAAATATTGGGAATTTACCATATTAATTATTTCGGAAATTGGTGAAAGAAATGCTCTAACACCTTACTTTGTTAAAAATAATTAAATATGAACAATGATTTCCTGGAAATAAAATTCATGATAAAAGTCCACATAAATTATCATGAATTGTGATATAAAAAAAATCTCAAAATCTCGCAATGGTCTAATTTATATGAATTTTATAAGATCTGGAGGTGAATATGGGTTTACAAGATTGGGTGCATATAAAAAGTCAACAACAAAGCCAACTGGTTGCAATACGGGTCAGGATCCGATAAAGTAATCCATTTTTTAGTTTAGATCCGAACGTATGATATCTGGGCCATTCTGATCTGAGGTGGACGCGCATCAGCTCATTTAATCTGAAGGCCCGGATCTAAATTAAAAAATTGAGTTACTTAAAGAGATCCGAACTCGGTTGAATATAGGTGAAATTAATAACCTGGCATGTTGGACCCACTGTCATTGGGTTTGAAAATTTCGCTGAATATAGGTGAAATTAAAAAATTGAGTTGCTTAAAGAGTCTATTTATTGGGTTTTAAATTTCGCTTGATATAAATGTGGAGAAGGTTGAGTTAGACTTGGTCTGGAGAATTTTAATTTCTCAAGTCCCCACTGTGTAACCGGTCCACCAGAACCAAGCCTAACCAAAGAGAACTGCTCGATCGTTTGAAACAATTCAAATTGAGCACCTTGACCACGTGAACCAAAATCGTAATTTAATGCAGCCCTGTTGTCGCTCTTTAGCAAAAGAGATACAATTAGAAATTTCAAATCGACTTAGATTCAAGGGAAGAGGTACCCATCTCTTGAGCCTATAGGAAGAAAACAGAGGAGAGATAGAAAATCTGATAGTTCATTTATTCTTTCAAGGGCTTCCAAGCCTTCGCAGCTATCAAGTGTTAGATGCTGGAGATGAATAATGTTATCATTACTTTCTATAATCCAACTGGGAAATCTCTTACCACTGTATCCTTCAATAGTCAGCTCTTTTTTTTGCGGTGGGGGCCAAAGGCCATCTAGAATTTCAACATCGATATCTCTCGAGACATCTCCACTTTCATACTTCCAAGAAAATTGTAAATCATGGAGGCATATTTTGTCAGATAACTTCACTTGGTATGTATACCTTACTTTTGACATTATTTAGACCATAGATATATAATCTTCCATGAAGGTCTCGGAGATGCTCCAATTGTTTTAGCTCAAACCCCCTTTCATTTCTAACTTGAAACGTGTTCAACACCTGAAGTGATATTAGTCTCCCAACATTAGGAATACATAATTGGTAGAGTCTGTTTAGGAATACATAATGTGCATCTTTATAAAATCTCCCAAACTCAAGGTAGTGTAGGTTTCTCAAGTGAACCACAGACTTAGTAAGTCTTTTAACACAAAGCCCATCTATTACCGCTACATACAATCTTCTTAACTTTGTGAATAGAGCATTAAAGTCCCTTTCTTTCAAAGAGGAATGAGAATTTGGTTTTGAACAAATAATTGTATGTGGATCTTTGAGTTTGCATATTTTCTCTACATAATCCCCAAGCATCTGATATTCAACATATATATGGCGAGCATGGGAAGGGATTTCCTTTTCTCTCCATTTTCAATTCTAAAAGATTTGCTTTCATAAGCATATTGGGCTAGATCATGCATTCGGTCATGCATAGAGAAACGTTTGCTTTTCCAGTTGTCAACTTGAAAGAAAGAGCTAGAAATTATGCCAATTACCATTATCCTGCATATGTTCATTACTATCCTCGGTTTCAATGAAGTTCTCTACAATCCATAAATCAATCAAATTGTTATGATTAAATAGATGCCCTTTAGGAAACAAGCTGCAAAATGCAAAGCATCATTGCAATGGGGGAGGACGGTGCCGATAACTCAAAAACAGGGCTCCCATGTTATCATTCAACAAGTTTCTATTTAGCATAGATAACCAAATTTTGGGTCTAGCCTTCTATGCAATTGAGCTTCCATAGTCTTTGCTGCTAATGGTGATCGACATAATTTTGTCTCAATATTCATTCCTACGAACATTAACCTTTCATTTATGTGATTGTCACTGATTTGCACATCACCTATTGTATTACGAATGAATAGTGATCTGAATTGTTCATCATCAAGTTCCCATAATGGGATTGGATTCATAGGGCCCAAAGCTTTCGCTGCTGCATAAATCCAAGTAGTAACCAATATTTTGTTACCTCTCTTACCCTCTCTTAAAGGAGCAAATAGTTGCTCTATTTCTAGTTCACTAACCCCTTTATCGCACCAAACATCATCCAACACCAGAAAGTACCTTTCTCCTCTTAATTTATCTGCAAGTGCAGAATGTAGCCCCTCAAGACTCCCAAAATTGGGACAAGCCTCCTTCAAAGATGACTCCCAAATCATTCTCAAATTGGCATCCACACTAAACTTTTGAGAAACATGAGCCCACATGACACTGTCAAAGTACTTGGATTCTCTCATGGTCACAAACATATTGTGCCAGGGTCGTTTTTCCCAACCCACCCATGCCCCATATTCCAATAACAGAGTAACACTTATCGTAACTAGATGATTCCGGGAAATTCTCGCACAACAATTTTACAATGTAATCCCTATCCTTTTCACGACCAATGACTGTGGAACCTGGACTAGAAATAGTTTTATTATACTGTTCATTAGAGCTCCGAGTTGAACTAATGGTACTACAACTGCTGGCTAGGTTCAGCAGGGGAACTAAATTTATTGCTTCATTAACAATTTCTTCCAAATTCTTCAATATTTTAATGAACTTTTGCTTAAGAACACGCAACACATAACAATTTATTAGATTGAAGAATCTGCTTACTCTTTAATGAATGTCTACATGAATTCTCTATTATTTTTTGTATCATCATTGATCAGGAATGACCCAACCAATTAGGCCAAACTGTAAACATATTCTTATCTGTAAGCTTTTGATTTACAATAACATGTGTTTTAATTGCACTAATATATGTGTAATACAAGTCGGAGGAAAACATAGGCATTTTTTCCAATATGCATTTCCTATATGATATTATGCTAGTAATATAAAGATATTCAATATTTTCTTCATTGGTTTTCTCAGGATATCCTTCAAACCTAACAAATTCCTTTGAGACTAAAAAGAATATAATGCATCATTAATATAAATTTGTACTCCTCCATGTAAAAAGAAAGTTGCTCTTCCGGAGCCTTCAATCAATTTTGTACTACCAAAAATAGTACTAACATTCGCTTTTTGCATTACCAAATAAGAGAAATATTTTTTTTATTTTTAAAGATGGTATGAGTTGTTGCACTGTTGGCTAGACATATATCTTCATTACTGATGTCATTGTTGATCAAAGGAATATTTATTCTTCAATAAAACATAAATGAATAACTCTTCAAAAATAACAAAAAGTAATCTATTTCAAACAATTTACTTCTAAATTTTAGTGGTGCTTGGTATATATCAACAATATGTCTTAGCATACAACAGGTACATCGGCGTACAATGGGTACATGACTAATGAGCTTTATCACCATAATGATAGCATCAATTCTCTTGTTTACTATTCTATCACTTTTCTCATCTTTTTTGTTCATTATTTTTCACTTCTGGTAGTGATTATTTTTTATCATTATTTTTTCACTTCTAGTGAAATGATGCATTTTTTCTTCATAACCACATCCATATCTAAGAATTTGTCAATAAATTATTATCATATTATTTTCCACTTTTATTGGAATTATTATTTTGCTCAACCATAATAAGAGAATAATTATACTCAAAATATTTCTAGAAATCAGATTAAATTTTCATGTAAAATTTACACATTATATAAATTTTCTTGAAATTTCTTGTAGAAAAATTTATTGAACAAATTATATTTCTTGAAACCTTCTTCAAAAAGATTTAATTATTAGACCAAAAATTTATATGAACCATACTAAACAACATAAAATTAAGTACATAAATTGATAACTTATTTCATTTAGTAATTACTAAAAATATTATTCAAATAAATGGCATTAAAATGAATTTATTGAATTTCGGAATGGTACCACAAATATTTAACTATCTCAACTTAATAAATAAAATATGTCACAAATTTATCTTTTGGTTATGGCTTCGGGCCATATATTTAACTATCTCAATTTTATGAATAAAATATGCCCCACATTTATCTTTCTCACTATGACTTCGGATCAATTATTGACAAAACTTTATGATCACATTTGGCTTTAATAATTGAATCTTAAAATTGAACTCTGGGCCAATTTGTAGATTACTAAAATAGCCAATTTATAACATTTAGATTTTATTATTAACAGATGGCTAAGGCCATTTGAAATTATAAAATAAACATATCATTAACTTTGATATACATTATTCATATGGCTTTAAGCCATTATATATATTAATATAATTTATACTAAGATGGCTTCGGGCCATAATTTATGTTTAAAACAATATATAAGCGGACTATTATCATAATATAATATAAAATATAACATAATTAAAATATCAAAATTTTACCTTTAATCTTTAACTAATAGAGCTTTCGTGTTGATAATGTGTTATAAAATAAGCAAGGGAATAATAAAAAAGATATTGATGACAAGTTTAAAGATGACTACTTTTTATTCATATGATTTTCATGTGTCAAATACATCCATACAAAGCCTATATTTATAAGCCATAAAATATAAATTACAAGCTATCTAAAATTAAATAAATGTGAGAGATGAAACATACTTTTTTAAAGAGGAGTTTCGAAGTAATTAGTGAAGAGTTGCAAGATGATTTATGAATGATTTATTCATAACAGAAATGACTTATTGCATTGTTAGTCTCGGCTCCAATTTAAACTCAGGCCAAAAGTAGAAAATATCACTTATTAGTTTCCCACTAATGCCTAAAGTGGTGAGTCCAATATCCTTCAAAGATTTAGATCAAAGTACCACTTAATTATTATTTCCACTAATGCATAAAGTGGTGGGTCCAATATTCGTCAAAGGTTGAGTGGTTTTAAATCATCTTTAATTTTCTTTACTAAGCACTAAAAAAAGATGCTTTTGACCGTTCGATCTAGCATAATTGAAAGGATAGTGGGCATACACAGACCTCTATCAACTTTTGTCCCAGTGACCGTTGATCTATCTCTCTTCACAAACCTTTTTTATGACTATTTCTTTTCTTTTTTAAAGTTAGTAGTGAGCAATGGCTCACCAACAATTTGGTTTTAATTAATGAAAAAATATTTGCAATGTCACAAGTTTGTTTTAATTGATGAAAAAATATTTGCAAAATTCCAATTTAGTTATATTAATTCTTGTCACTATATATTTAATCAGGAAGCTCCCAATACACAATCTCTAGTCAAATTCTCAGACTAACCGCTTCGACCGGATCCACTTCTAGAAGGTTGCTAGCGACTCTTGCACTCAAAGTATGTAAAACCTTGCTAACCAGGTCTGTACCATGGCAATTTCAAGTCTGTATAACTATTGAGTTATCTAATTTTTTATCATTTAATATGTTGTCTCAGTCAAATCGCTAGACAAACTGTTTTGTCAGGATGTAACTAGCACAATAAACCCAGTTACAGCGGAATACTGCGAATCAGACTGAGTTCCATTAATTATTTCAATAGAGATGCTATTTCGAAACATAATTTTCTCAATTCCTCCAATTTGATGCATCATTTTGAGTTCCGAATTTTGAAAATTTAATGTGGAAGAGGACTCTTAAGTCGTCTAAAATTTAACTTGAACGATTTTTTAACTTCCAATTTCAATTTTATAGGGGTGAACTAAATGTTTTCACTCCTTCCGCCTTTTACTTTTCCTTTTCACCGTCCCCTCGTTGCTCCAAGTATCCAACAATTTATTTCTCTTGTTTATGTAATATAAATCTCACTCGTGCTTTTAATTCTCTTATTGATGATGTTATTAGCTGGTGTGAACCCTAGATTGTTGATGTCCTTATGTGCATGGAATTAGGATCTTCTTATCTTAATATAATTAAAGTCGGTATTAGTTTGATGTACTAGTTTGAGGGAGAAGTTCAATGAAGATATTTGATTATCTGTGTAACATTTTTCTGCGGAATTCTTCAAATTTATGAGGAATTTTCTTATACTGTGGTATTAATTTTTTGTGTTTTTTCAGATTGGAGCTTAAGCTATTGTATTAGTTAGATGTACTAGTTATGTTAGTACTCGATGGCGCTAATTATCATATTTCTTAAGTATATGCAAAAATATATTTATTACTTTTTTTTTGTTTTTTTTTTAAATTTCATGTGTCTCATTTAATTGTTGGAATGATTATCTGTGTTCATCAATCACAAGAGAACAAGTTAATAATTTCCTTCCATCTTAATGCCTGTCAGATTCGTTTAGCATCAGACAAGTGTATGTATATTTTCGTCTTCTCCCCGTTCCATTTTGCCCACTCAGACTTGCAATAAAAGTAGGCATGACCTTGAAAATTTTCTATCCGAAGGAATAGTCTTATTCTTAGTTCAATAAATATATGTTGGAAATAGTAAACTTAATTAGTTAGTTAATTAGTCAAATAGTTAGGGTTAATTTATTTAAATTTTTTAGATAGATTAATTGCTTAGGTTTTTTAGAGTCATATGGGATTGTGCAATCCATGCACTTAGTATTTGTGTTATGTTTAATGATATTTATGTTCTAGGTTATCAAAAGGGCACCATGTAGCCTATAAATTGAGATGTTGTCATATGTAATTTGTAAGAGTGACGCGGTGCGTTTCAAAGAAAAGTCTGATTCAGAGTCAGATGTAAATGATGGCCACACCAGATCCAAGCCAATTAAGGAGTAAATGAGTTTTATTAAGAGTGACAACTTTTGATGAATTATACGTGATTCTATACTCTTCTCTATTACTTCTAAACCGGTACATGATCTTAACGGGCAAAATCGTAATAGGATCGCTTTGTATCAAAGAGAGTAATAGAGTAAGAGAATATTGATAATAGAAGTTAAATTTGTTTTCTTTCTTCTACTATTAAATATATTCGATTCATATCAAATACTAACAATATATATAATTAAGATACAAATAAAGCATGCAGCTTGTAATGAAATTCAATTATATGCTTAGAAAAAGTATTCACTTGTTATATTTTATGTTATTATGCATGTGTTAAATTTAAGCAGAGTATATCATTGATTGCAAATTTTCAATACATAGAATTTGATAATTCATCTGTTAGTTGCGTGCAACCGTTGCTCATGAGTAAATATCAAATTTAAATAAGTATTGTTAAAATAACAATGAAACTATTTTTTAACGAATATGTACATTAATTTATTGATAGGGCCAATAATTTTTTTTTTTAATATTTTCTTCATTTATTTAACCAAGCCCGATTTGTTGCATGTCAGGGTCTTTTTTGATACGTGGTGACCTAACGAGCAATAGGTCATCATCTTCTTAATAATAGAAAGTGCATGATAGAATCAAATACAATAATTTAGAAAGGTTAATTTAACCAAAGAAAATAAACCAAATATAATAGTTAAGGAGCCAATTAATAGGGACTTTCCTCAATTCAAAATTTAAACTCAGAACAACAGTAGAGAATATCACTTATTAAAATTTCCACTAATACCTAAAGTGGTGAGTCCAATATTTGTCAAAGATTTAGATCAAAGTATCACTTAATTATTAGATTTTCCACTATTGCTTAAAGTGGTGAGTCAATATTCGTCAATGGTTTAGTGGTTTTAAATCTTTTTTGAAAAGCTGATAGAAGCGTTTAGTGGTTTTAAATCATCTTTAATTACTTTTCTTTCCTAATCACTAAAAAAAGATGCTTTTGACCGTTCGATCTAGCATAATTGAAAGGATAGTGGGAATACACCGACCTCTATCAACTTTTGTCCCCAGTGACCATTGATCTCTCTCTCTCTCTTCAGAAACTATTTTGATGACTTCCATTTTTTTTGAAAGTTAGTCGTGAGCAATGGCTCACCAACAATTTTGCTTTAATTAATGAAAAAATATTTTCAAAATTCCAATTTAGTTATATTAGTTCTTGTCACTATATATTTAATCAGGAAGTTCTCAATACTCAATCTCTAGTCAAATTCTCAAGCTAACCACTTCGACCGGAATCACTTCTAGAAGGTCGCTAGCGACTTTTGCACTCAAGTATGTAAAACCTTGCTAACCAGGTCTGTAATATGGTAATTTCAAGTCTGTAAAACTATTGAGTTATCTATTTTTTTATCATTTAATATGTTGTTTCAGTCAAATCTCTATACTATCTGCTTTGATGAGGACCACTTCTAGAAGGTCCATAGCTACATTTTACAGCTAGCGACTAAAATTGGTTTGAAGTCTATAAACTTGTAAATTGTTCTCAAATTTAATTTTTTTTTTATATATCTGGAGCTAGCTACTACTTCCAATTATATAAATCTAAGGTTTTTCATGGCTGTAATTACAGTACACGATATTGTAAAGTGAAACCGGTGTTGGAGCTATGGTGTCCCTCACCACCACCACCACCACCACCACCACCCCCGAACCCAAGGAATTTTGAGTGGTCCCTCATGTTGGTTTGATGCGGGGATGTTTGGGGCATTACTGCGGGACAATTATCAACTTCGATATTTGTAATGGGATTTTTGTAACATTTTGTATTGTAGTATTATTTAAATAACATTTTTGTTTATATAATGGTAGCATGCATATGTTAAATTTTATCTTAGTATACTATATTTTAATTCTTGTATTTCAATATGTTGAATTTGATCATTTATCCATTAGTTGCCTGTAGCCTTAGCGACGCCATTCTACAATAGTTCTGAAAGTCAAAGAGTCTTCCGTAGTTCCGAAATAGTGATCGCACAATTCTGTATGAAACCCAAACATTTATATAGAGTATACGTACTTTTTTTTGTGGTAGGTATAGTACGTACATGATAATAAGGGGTGGCAAAAGTTTGGATAGGATTAATAATATAATAATATTGAATGTGTCAGACCCAACCCGTTTTGTAGTATGTCAAGATATTTTTTTGTGGCAGGTATAGTATACGACGAATCATAGGTCAAGTTAATCCTACGGTCAATGACACCCCAAATGAAGTCTTCCATGAAATGAAGGCTTTTTATTTCCCTCCGAACCCAGCCTTATTGATCATGGAATGTACATGGAGCATGATTAAAACAAAGACTACAGGTAGGTAACACAGGTAGCTAGCACGTCTAGATCTGTTGACTCTGTTATCCATAGACCAGATAAGTCTCACTTGTGAGTTTATAAGAGAACCAGCTCTGATGTATTTTAGCTAAAACTTGAGCTCTTAGCATTTCACCAGCAATGAGGACCATTCTCTTGTTTCTTATACTGTTTCTACTCCCTGTGGTTCAATCTTCTCTCAGATATCAAGCACAAGCTCTTCTTCATTGGAAATCAACTCTCCAGACTCAACAGCCGCTTTCATCTTGGAATCCGCATGTCCATCCATGCAACTGGACCGGAATCACTTGCCGCGACACTAATAAAAGAAGGCAAGTCATTACTAAAATCATTCTTTCGAAAAAGGGTCTAGTTGGAAAATTAGATTCTCTGAATTTCTCTGGTCTTCCATCCATTAGAACTTTTGATCTTAGTCACAACAAACTCAATGGGGTAATTCCTACATCAATACGTCTCTTCTCAAAACTCACCTATCTTAATCTAAGTAATAATGCTTTCAGAGATTTGATCCCGTCTTCCATGGGAACCATGACAAACATAAAAAAATTGTATCTTTGGAATAATAAACTCTCCGGACCAATTCCTTTTGAAATTGGCAGACTTACACATTTGACAGATTTGGATCTATCCGAAAACTTTTTGAGTGGAGAAATTCCTACCTCTATAGGAAACCTAAGTAATATAGCCACTCTTTATCTTTGGAATAATAAACTCTCGGGGCGAATCCCTCCTGAAATTGGCACTCTTACACATATGACAGGTTTGGATCTATCAGAAAACTTTCTGAATGGGGAAATTCCTACCTCTTTAGAAAGCCTAAGAAATATTACTACTCTTTATCTTCACTATAACAAACTCTCCGGACGAATTCCTTCTAAAATTGATAGACTTACACATTTGAGAAATTTGGATTTGTCAACTAACCTTTTGAGTGGAGAAATTCCTACCTCTATAGGAAACCTAAGTAATATGGCAATTCTTTATCTTTGGAATAATAATCTCTCCGGCCCAATCCCTCCTGAAATTGGTAGACTTGCACATTTGACAGATTTGGACCTATCAGTAAACTTTCTGAATGGAGAAATACCAACCTCTCTAGGAAACCTAAGTAAATTGACCACTCTTTATCTTGAGAATAATAAACTTTCCGGACCAATTCCTCCTGAAATTGACAGAATTACACATTTGACAAATCTAGACCTGTCCACTAACTTTTTGAGTGGAGAAATTCCTACTTCTATAGGAAACCTAAGTAATATGACCACTCTTTATCTTAACAATAATAAATTATCTGGACCAATGCCTCCTGAAATTGTCAGATTTAAATATTTGATAGTTCTGGAACTATCAAATAACTTTTTCAGTGGACTTGTACCTACCGATTTGTGCAAAGGGCGAGTTCTCGAGTACATTGTTTTGCATGATAACAAATTTGAAGGCCCAATTCCTAGTAGTATGAAAAATTGTAGTAGATTAAAAAAAGTTACTCTTCAAAGAAATCTATTTCATGGAGACATATCTAAACAATTTGGGGTTTACAAGAATCTATATTACATGGATTTGGGCTCCAATCAACTTTCAGGAAATCTATCGTCCACATGGGCCCAATGTCAGAACTTAACATATCTAGACATATCAGGAAACAAAATTGGTGGAGTCATACCACCCGAGATTGGTAGCTTACATGAGTTAGTAATTCTTCAATTATCATCAAATTCCATATCGGGGGTTATACCAGCAGAACTTGGTAGATTAAAAAGATTGATTGAACTAAATTTAAGTCACAATATTTTCATAGGAAATGTACCCAAAGAGTTGGGAATGTTAACAGCTTTAATAAAACTTGATATATCATCAAATATTCTGACAAGTGTGCCAGAGGAACTCGGCAATTGTGTTGACCTTGAATTATTAAACCTCAGCAACAATAGGTTGACTGGAAAAATTTCATCTCGTTTTGGAAACTTAGTACACTTATTGGACCTCCTAGATTTAAGCTCAAATCTATTTACTGGAGAAATACCAATAACACTAGCGCAATCAAACATGTTGATGCAACTTAATCTCTCTCACAATAATCTAACCGGTCAAATTCCATCTTCATTGCGCAACATGTTAAGTTTGTCAATTTTGGATTTGTCATACAATCAATTAGAGGGTCCAGTGCCTGATATAAAGATTTTTCATAATGCCCCAGAACAATGGTTTATACACAATAAAAATCTTTGTGGCACTATTCAAGGTTTGCCATCGTGTGATGGATTTGTTAAAGATAAGAATGGGTCAACTAGACAACGAATGGTTAAGTTAATTACAACTCTAATTTGTTGTGCTGCTATACTAACCTCTTTCTTACTCGGGCTACTTTACCTGCTATACTCAAAAAAGAGAAAAGAAAAACTAGTGCACATTGACAATCGAGGTAGAGGAGAAATTTTTTCAGTGTGGAATTTTGATGGAAGAGATGCATATGAGGAGATTATAAGGGCCACGGAGAATTTTGCTGAGAAATACTGCATTGGAAGTGGAGGCCATGCAAAAGTTTACAAAGCGATTTTAGCGCCAGATAGTTTCATAGTAGCCGTAAAGAAAATCCAATTAGCAGGTGGCGAATCATCACTAGATGTTGAAGTATTCCATAGAGAAATTCGCGCCATAACCGAAATTCGACACCGCAACATTGCTAAATTATTTGGTTATTGTTCCTCACCTGAAAATAAATTTCTTGTTTATAAGTATTATGAGAAGAGGGATTTACATAATATTCTCAACAGTGAGGCAATAATAGAATTGGATTGGCCTAAAAGGAACACTATATTGAGAGATGTTGCATGTGGTCTCTCACATTTGCATCATGATTGCTATCCTCCAATAGTACATCGGGATATAACTAGTAGAAACATCTTGCTTGATTCTGAGTTTACAGCATGTATCTCGGATTTTGCCACTGCCAAATTCCTCAAGCCAGAGTCTTCCAATTGGAGCATGCTTGTTGGAACCTATGGTTACATAGCACCAGGTTATGTATATTTCACCACCCTGTTATTTTTTTTTTGTAATGTTTATTATTTATTTTTAGTTTCCATCATCATACTTGTATCAAAAAAAGTGTATATAATTGCAATCTGACTTTTTTATTTATTTATGCAGAACTAGCCTATACCATGAGGATGACTGAGAAATGTGACGTATATAGCTTTGGAGTAATCGTGTTGGAGTTGTTCATGGGAAAGCACCCAGGAGATATGATCAATACACCGGCTTTCGACGAAGAGGAAATCATACACCAAGATATCCTTGACCAACGCATTGAACCACCAAAAGGACAAGTTATTAATGAAATTATCAAAATTATTCGGATTGGATTTCAATGCTTGAATCACAATCCATCACTCCGTCCAACAATGGAACAGGTGGTGAATAGTATCTAGAAGTGAATAATGAAATGCTTCATAAATTCTGGTACGTAGTAGCTTTATGCTTGAAGATTAGTTTTTGTTGGCAGTTAGAATTTAGAATTAGAGCATGATGCTTTATTTTCATATTTTGTATTTGAATGGTTTTATGCTTTATTGGTATTCATTTATTATATGCACGTGTGGTGATAAATATTCATTGTGCATATAATATTATTGCAATATAATTCTATAGATGTTCTGTGAGATTACCGTTATTATTCACATATATATCTCTTCTAAAAATATAGCTTTTCTGGTAATATATATCGTTACTGCCATGGATCTCCTTAATAAATGGTCACCACAAAAATTTGGCAAATGCCGCATTGCTTTTTTGTACTAATAGTGATGCTGCATTGCTTCATCTATGTTCTGTAATAGTGTAGTCGATGGCTACCAAGCACTATTTTGATTTCTAATGAAATTTGCAGATTTTCCCCAGTTATATTAACCACAGAAAAAGAAATACTACCAATTTAACTATAATTTATAAAAAAATGATTATTTTAGATATGTAAAAGATATTCTTGAGAATATTGAATTTTACATGGAGTAATTAGTACTATGAATTTGTTTATTTACTTTGCTGGACCAGAGACCATAACATGTGTGCTGCTTTTCTTGTGCTCCAATACTACATCCTGACAGCTGTAACCGAAGTTCTCGCGCTTGATCCAAAACCCTCCCATGCCACCCCTCTCCTCCACGACTGGTGATTTCTTACTCTCCTCTCTCTCTACTCAATCTGGTACCATCTGCCGCTGTCACTCTAAACATTGAGCGTCTCAAAACCTCAACATCCCAAGTCAAGGCAAGTCTCCTCTCTCTCTCCCTCGCTCTCTCCGATAGAAGTAGTTGTAGATATTTTTTGCATTACAATCTCTGATTTGATGAAATTAGAGGGTTTAATATACAATTTAGTTGTAGTCAACTTTGTTCGCTGAATTGTTTCTCAATCAGGTTTTCAATCCCTGATTATTACTTTATATTTTTTATTTCTTCTATCCAACAATCAGGTTTTCAATCCCTGAAAAGGCTTTAATTCACCAAATAGTTTTCCTTGTATAGTTAAATAAGTTCAACATCCAAACTTATATTTCAATTTTTTTTTCATAAATTCATACCTAATTGTTGCAGAATTGACAATTATATATATTACATAGTTGTTATTTAAATTTTTCGGGTCATTGTTCTAACCATCAATAAAAAATATTAAGGACTAGTGCATAATGCACACTTAATAATTATACAATGCATACTAGGTAATTACAATCATATTAATGTATTTATTATTTTTATAAATTCGGCAAATATTTAGAGAACATGACAACTTATAAGATGAATAAAATATTGCTTGATGTCATTATTTTTAAAAGAATAAGTGTTCATCAAGCAAAACTTTTCCTAGATTGTTCTATATGTCTTCTTTTGGTGATTGCTTATTTCGAACGTTAAATAATTTATCGGCCAGAATTGTCAAGTCTTCTCCAATCATAAAAAATTCTTTAATATGGTCCATTTTTTTTAGATAGAACCTCTGGGATTGTTTTTAAATGATAACTGCATAAAACAGACAACTCAAAATGGCCATCTGGTCAAGACTATTCCGGCTGTCTGATATGAAATGGACAGTCCAGATTGTCTTGTGACAATCTAGTAATCTTCTATTGATGAGGATCCCAGTGTCATCGACAATTGCTCATCATTGGATTAAAGCTTTCGTGTCGGATGTTTCGTATATCCTAATCTGGTATGAATATTCTCATTACTTTTCTGCTTCGAAAAACTGAACCACGTGTCCAGATCCAAAATAAATACAATGCACATCTGTCTCCATCAGAAACGGATCTGACCGCTACTAATTAGAATTATTGTAAATATGCTGGATTACATTTTAGCTATATATGTTTGTGTTGTGTTGCTACTTGTGTGCTGGTCTAGTTTTTGCTTGACAAGATTCCTTAAAAATCTCTTCATGCTTCAGTTGTATGATTTGAATGTTTTCAATCTAAATTGAATGAATAATTCCTTAATTAAAAATCAATGATTTTTGCAATCTGGTAGATCCGCTAGCTATTTGTTAACTTTTATTTCTGTATTGAAAGAAAAAGTTCTGTTTCTATATTCCCACCTCCATATGCAAATAATCATTTTCTAAATTCATGTCACATGCCATAAGAAATTTATAACCATAATAACATTTGAGACATGTATTTGTTTTCTATATTTTCATTGCTGTTGCAGAAATTAAAATTATGGTTAATCTAAATCATACCATCTATTATATTGCATTTACAATGCCTATGATTAGCAATACACAAATTGCAGGTATGCCGAGCAGAAAGGGAAAGGAAAAGGTGGGATCAATCTTCTAGTTCTGGAGTGCGCAGCATGAACACATATTTTTCAGTGCTGGATGTGGGTCAGAAACCAGTGGTTTGTCGGATCAGACATAGGTAAGACTCACCTTTTCTACTGGGGCATGTGTATGGAGGATTATGGATTGTAGTGGCAGTAATTATTTGTGTTTACAAATCTTTTGATGCAGGTGTAGGCATGTAAGGAAAATATAGTGATTTCTCCAAAGAAACTCAGTTGATCTGCAAGAATGAGTTTTTGGTGAGAAAAATCTTCTATAAAAAACGTCTAATTACTTGTATCTTTTTTCAAGCTAAGTACTACAAGTTTCTTAATTAGGACAAAAATATTGATGAGGCTTGGAAGACATTTTCTATGATAGCGAACAAAGTCATACAGAACAATTTGAACAAGTGTAAGAAGGCGGCCTTCCACATTTGATTGTATGGTGATACTATTCATGAGTGGAACAAGCACCAGGCGCCTTCCACATTTGATTGGATCAAGCCAAATGTCTGACACATTGTTAGGCGGTCAGCAAAAAATGCAGAAAATAGGACTGCATCCGGAGAAAGTGCATTTTCTTCGATTCGTAAGATGCATTTCATCAAAATTAATTAATTTCCAATTCAATTGACTCAAAAAAACCCTTAATAATCTGATTTTTATTGAAATTGTCTTTCAAAATCTTAATAGAAGCATATGCACGATCACGAATCCAGCTGGTCCGATGAGCTATTCAAGCCGACCCATACCAACAAGAAGATGGGCCAAATTATGCTTAAATTGTCAAGGAATTAGGGGTGTGGGTTTTAAGGTATTCAGAGTTTGAAGTGCTTTAATGGTCAATGAAGTAGGGTTTCGGGTTGAATTTAAGAGTATTTAGGGTTTAAAATATTTTTTTATCTCCTCATAGGAAGGTTCGAACTCGCACTATGCTTCGATGCCTGATTAGGATGATGTCGGTGATGAGGGAGAAGATATGTCAGGGATGTATGACAATAGCGTCGACTCGGATGATTAGATATAGGTTTATGTTTAAGTTTATATTTATGTTATTTGGTTCAATACAGTGACATGTATTTTTTTTTTTTTGAGAAAAAATATTTCGTACATGTATTATATTTAATGTATGTTTGATATTTGTGATTTATCTTTTTGTTATGTTTGGTTTAATGTTTGATATATTTGAATCTTAGGATGACATTTTTTATTTATGTTTTATGATATCATTTTGTATGTCAATATTGAATTATTGTATGTTGTTTGATTTTGGTGTATCCCTTGTAAGTTTTAACTGAGCACATGCTCCGATAACGGCACTCTGGTAGGATATACAAATGCACAGTTTTTTTTTTTTAATATAAAACAAAGGGAGGAGAAGATACTCCAAAATTAAAAGTGATAAATATGGATTTGTCGAAGCATTAGTACTTTCAATTTTTATGAAAATCTTATTTTATTTTACCTAACTTCTCTCAATTAAAAAATATTCTTTAAAATTGTATTTGGCGTGGACGGATAATTTATAGAAAAATTATCCATACCTTTTACAGAGAATAATTGTATCTCTAAGTTGTCCTCATCATTTTATCTTATTGTGAAACATAATATTTAAGAATAATATATGAAAGTAAGAATATAACTATTCCCATCTATCCTTTAATGTCTCTGTACACATTTGTAAATTGATGATTTAGGCAACCTTTTTTTTTATCCGTAAAATCGACACCATACTCAGAAAGTGTTCACTCAAATTAGGTACATGGACAATTTTATGCAAAATCAATTGTAAGTCTGTGAGAACCTGTATCATATTATTGAGTCATAAATATTATTTTTCATTTTTTTAAGCATATATCATCCTTATATTTATAAATCTCTAATAGAGATTAGAGAGCTTCCTAGCAATTCATACAAAATTATTATGATACCCTTTCACCAACGTACAACTTCACAGTACTACTATTATTGGTTTGTTGCATTATTTATAAGCTAG
Source organism: Carex pumila (assembly GCA_033356055.1). Classification (NCBI taxonomy): domain Eukaryota; kingdom Viridiplantae; phylum Streptophyta; class Magnoliopsida; order Poales; family Cyperaceae; genus Carex; species Carex pumila. The sequence goes on along the minus strand of JARJHM010001309.1, from coordinate 12,806 downwards.
TGCAATAATTATGAAAATATGTCAAGTAAAATAGGATACTATAAATCCTATAAATTAAATAAGCAAGATATCATATATATATCCAAATTGATTGCATATTAATATACATTTTTATTGAAAAGTGTAACGCTGCCCAACCCAATCCAAATTGCACAATTTCAAAAGTTATACATTAGTCAAGCTAATTCTTGAAATTTGATGAATTCATTGAGTGGATTAAGAAAGCTCTAGAATTATAGATGCTTTAATGAGATCTAGAAATTTCTGTAGTAAGTATAAATAAGATGTCTTGATTCTCATTTTGAAGCAAGCAAGCAAACGAAACAACCGAGAAAGCAAAGTAGTAAGAAAACAACAAATCTTTAGTCTAGTGGTAAAAGTACATGGTCTCTATATGAGAGGTCATGAGTTTAAAATCCAGATGGAGAAATCTTTTGTTAAAATAACAAGAATATTAAATAGTTGGATGACTTGATCTCCAACCTTTACTAAAAAAAAAGTAAGAAAACAACAAATGAGATTATAGGGAAGCGAATTAGTACATCTTATATTTTGTAGAGCTAACAATTTGCTAAAAATGAATTAATATATATTCTTACTTTGGATAAAATAATACTAAATAACTGTAAATATATGGCGCGGCCCAAAAAATATTGTATTTTAATTGAAAAAAGTAGTATCCTCATTATTTGGTTCGCTTCGTCCATCACACAACAGCCCAGCCCAATTAATTACATGTACCAAAATTCATCATTGAATCGGAGACTTGACACCGGCACACACGGAGCACACACACAATGCCAAAAGCGACACCCAACGCACAAATTGATTGTGCAAAATACAGAGATTATGTTGGTTTTACTTTATCTTTTGTTTTTTTCTTTATTTTTCAATCCTTTAGGTCGCTTGATTGGTAATCTATATGTCGTTTGGTTTACTGTTATGAATATTGTAGATGTAAACTCTTCTCATAAGTCATTGGTACTGTTATGGTATCAACACCTGTGAGTACAATGTATTTCTAATGAAATTGGTAGGTGATTCAATTTTTCTCTAAAAAACAAAAAATATTACTTTTTTGCATTTTGAGAATGTTAAAAATGCTTATTGCCTTGTATTAAGTGGGAGCTGTCTGAAATTTTTTAAAATCTCAGTAAGTTAATAGTGTTGCTATATTTAGGATCATGAAATTGTTCAGGAAAATCGAATAATTTATGTTTTCCATGCAGCATTGAAAAAAAAAATGATATTTTCTTATGTAATTAAGCTAATAATATTTTTTCTTAAAATTTTGTGTGTGTTTGTACATTATCATTTGATAATGAATTCATATTTTTAGCACAGCAAAATTTGCAGAGATGTAACTTCTTGTGTTGATTTGAAAAATGGTCTTTAATGTGCCATAGATTAACACAGATACACTTGTACTAATTATCGTCTCATGATACTCTTCTTATAAGAATAGAGAAGCGGAGTGAAGTTCCAGTTGTTAAATGCCACTGTGTAGAGAAGCGTCTGCATGCCACTGTGTAGAGAAATGACTCAATTGCTTTCAAAACTCACCAATTAGAAGGCTGAAATTTTCTTTTACACATACTACATATTTTAATTTTTATAAAGTTTTATAAAGCTGGGTAAATTTGCAAGTCTTTGAAATTTAGAAGGATAAATATAATATTATGAACTCAATATATACATGAAAGTCAATATAAATATTATGTTTCTTTAATTTTTGTGTCTCAACTTCAGTAAATATATATATAGAGAGAGAGAGAGTGACTAATGTGCATTCATATGCATATGACCCGATATGTATACGGTCCAAATTTGAAATTTCAAAATTCAAAACGTCGATCCGAACCGTTCATCTTGTTCTCCATATTAATATGTGCTTGGAGGCCACATTTTATATTTTTCTAAATTTTTTTACTATTTATTAAGCCACTTTGAGAATTGTTGATCAAACGGTGGCTTAACAAAACAGTACAATCAGCAGCCACAGCTGGATCAGCAATTTTCAAAGTGGCTTAATAAATAGTAAAACAATTCAGAAAAATGTAAAATTTTATCTCCAAGCACATATTAATATGGAGAACAAGATGAACAGTTCGGATTGACGTTTTGGATTTTGAAATTTCAAATTTGAAGCATATGCATATCGGGTCATATGCATATGAATGCACATTAGTCACTCTCTCTCTCTATATATATATATAGAGAGAGAGAGTGGCTAATATGCTTTCGGTAGCATATGGACCGAAGTGCTACTGGTCCAAATTCGATTTTTCAAAATCCAAACGGTCAATCTAAACCGTTCATCTTCTTCTCCATATTAATATGTGTTTGGAGACCAAATTTTACATTTTTCTAAATTTTTTACTATTTATTAAGTATTTTACAAATTTGTTAATCCAACGGTAGCTGCTAATTTTACTGTTTTGTTAAGCCACCATTGGATCAACAATTTTGTAAACATTCAGGGATCCAACAGTGGCAGCCAATTTTGTAAAAACTTCAGGGATCCACCGTTGGATCAATATTAATATGTGCTTGGAGATCCAACAGTGGCTGCCAATTTTGCTTCATTAACAATTTCTTCCAAATTCTTCAATCTTTTAATGAGATTTTTCTTCTCAGATGAAAAAACTTCAGGGAGCTTGCCTTTTAATTTCTTGAAATTAAATATAGAAGTAGAAGGAAAGAGGGAATTGACCTCCTTTTCAAGTCGCTGGTACTAGACTAAACCGAGCACATCCTCAGCCTCATAAAAAGCAGACTTGAGCTTCTTAAGCCACTTCTCGAGAAACTCTCGATGGGGGCTCTGTTGTGCAGCATCTGTCAGGAGGATAAGGAGCTGAGGGAGGATTGTGGTCTGAAGATTTTCCAATTTTCCAAGGAGGATTTGATTTTGAGTATGGAATTGTGGATCTATGCCGAGTTCATCAAAACATTTCTTAAAGGGACGGGTTAGAAGAGGGGAGATCAGCCAACTTGCAGCCGAGGACCCCAATCGGATTGCTGAGGGGAGATCAGCCGAGAACCCCAATCTGTTTGTTTCCCATGACCTGAATTCTAGAATAAATTAACATGCCCAATTCAACTTCACTTAATGACCCATTAATATGCATTATCATGATTAGGCTTCCTCATACACCACGACACATTGCTTTTTCTCCTTTTCTGATATATAAATATAATTTTTTTCAAGGAGACATACATAAATTTTTTTTACTAAATGTTGATTTACAAAAACTAAAAAACATAAATTTTGAATATATTTATAATTATGTAATAAATAGTTTTGACTAGAATTTTATAAATGTTGATGCATCTAATTCAAAAATTTTATACAAAATAATATAATGTTCATATGCTAGTCTAAAAGCAAATTGAAATAATAAAAAAAAAATACTCAGTTCCACAAGATAGCTAACATAATGTGTGATACCCATTGATGATCCTCTTTCAAACGGTGTTTTTAAATATTATGGACCAAATTTTTGCATGAACTTTCATTCTGGGCCTTCTTTCTTAGGAATCGGGAGAGCGGTCCAATGGACAGACCAATTTTTGTTCAGGCTAGATCACAGTCAATCGAACCGTATCAGAATTCACACATATAAAGATCAGATAACTGTAATCTAACATGAGATCAAAATTAATCCAAAGCCCATGGAGCCACAAAATTAACCAAAATTGCTCTATGCATAGTACTATATCCACTCAGAAAGAAAAATAAAGAGAAGTAGTAATAGGATCCACCAGAACTGTAAATATATGGCTTGGCTCAAAAGAATTATCTTTTAACTGGGACACAAACACATTATCCATTAGAATACTAACAATTATCCAACAGATCACAGACAGATCAAAGAGTATAGGAAGTGTAAAAGGTATTATCCTCATTGTTGGGCTTGTTTCCTCTCCAATTAAATAATAACAACCCAATTATATATGCAAGAAGCTATCTTTGAATCGGACACTTGTATCGACACCAACACACACAGAGCACACAGTGTCAAAAGCCCAAAGGAGAAAAATCAAAGCCAACCCCTGTTGCACATTCGATGGAATTCGGATCAGCCCAGATACCAGAATCTAGTAAATTAGAAATGGACGGTCCAGGATTGTTCTTTTAACATGTCATGAATCTCAAAGAAAAAATAAAATTGGGCCCCTGCACGATCCGTAGGCACCATTTTGAGTTAATATGGACTGTCCGTTTCAATTTGCTTGATTCAATACCTGGGAGGATTCGGATGACATTCAATGCGTGTGAAAAGATTCGGCGATCACTCTTTCCTTCCTCTCTCTGTTCTCCAGTTGTAGGGCACTATTGGAGAAGTTGATGACCACACTAGTGGAAAAACAGGAATCAGGATCAGCCTATCTGGATCAGTTATATGGGACACCCGATCCTAATAAGTATCTGGATCGGTTTATTTAAAAAAAACGATCTTAAAAACTATTCAGATCGGGTTTTATTGTCAACCGATCCTAATTTATGAACTATCAGGATCAGTTTTTTGTTAGAACTGATCCTGATACTATCAGAATCAGTTATTCTAAATAACCGATCTTAATAATTCAACTACCAGGGTCGGTTGTTTATAAAACCCGATCCTGATAGTATCAGGATCGGTTCTAACAAAAAACCGATCCTGATAATTGAAATATCTCAAATAAATCTTATTAATTGAAATATATCATAAAATAGCATCTGGATCGGGTCTATACATAATAACCGATCCAGATAACTTAAATATATCTAACAAATTAAAATATATCAGAAAATAGCATCTGGATCGGTTCTGTACATAAAAACCGATCCTGATAGTATCTGGATCGGTTTTCTTGCTAAAAACCGATCCAGATAACTTAAATACATTTAACAAATTAAAATAAATCAGAAAAAAGCATTTGGATCGGTTTTGTACATAAAAACCGATCTTGATAGTATCTGAATCGGTTTTATTGCTAAAAACCGATCCAGATAACTTAAATACATCTAACAAATTAAAATATATCAGAAAATACTATCAGGATCGATTTTATTGCTAAAAACCGATCCTGATAGTATCTGGATCCGTTTTTAGCAATAAACCGATCCAGATACTATCAGGATCGATTTTATTGCTAAAAACCGATCTTGATAAAAAAAAAATTTAATTTTTTTTTGTTGTTGTTGTTGTTGTTGTAAGTAGCATGGTAAAACCTGGCCAGCTATCAAGTACGTTTTTTTTTTTAAAAGAGGTTTATAATTGAATTAATTTCTTTAAAGAGGTCAAATTAAAGATATTTCATTTCCTATGTACGTCCTATATATATGAACCGTCTGATCAAATTCGAATCAATATGGTCTTGGTCTAACCATATATATTTTGTTATCTCAGGTAATATGAATTCGTTTCCATTTGTTCATGACATCAATTAAGCAATTAATTTTATGGTATTAATTTATAAATAACAAATAAATAATTAAACAAACAATTATACAAACACAAACAAGTTGTTTATTTTTTTTAAATAAAAGACGCTCTAAACAGATCAGGCTGGAATACAATTCTATCTTGTCAATCTGTTCAATTTTTAGATAAGTTGGTACTTACCTGGTTGATATGAGAAACATAATTATTTAGTCTTGTTATAAAATACAATAATTCATGTTGCAATTTTTTGTACATGAGATAAAGATTATTTTTTAAAATAATCTCTGGTTATATATATATATTTCTCAGATTCTAACTAAATATTTCTCAGATAACTTAAATACATCTAACAAATTAAAATATATCAGAAAATAGCATCTGAATCGGTTCTGTACATAAAAACCGATCCAGATAACTTAAATACATCTAACAAATTAAAATATATCAGAAAATAGCATCTGGATCAGTTTTGTACATAAAAACTGATCCTGATAGTATCTGGATCGGTTTTTAGCAATAAAACCGATCCAGATACTATCAGGATCGGTTTTATTGCTAAAAACCGATCTTGATAAAAAAAAAATTTAATTTTTTTTTTTTTGTTGTTGTTGTAAGTAGCATGGTAAAACCTGGCCAGCTATCAAGTACGTTTTTTTTTTAAAAGAGGTTTATAATTGAATTAATTTCTTTAAAGAGGTCAAATTAAAGATATTTCATTTCCTATGTACGTCCTATATATATGAACCGTCTGATCAAATTCGAATCAATATGGTCTTGGTCTAACCATATATATTTTGTTATCTCAGGTAATATGAATTCGTTTCCATTTGTTCATGACATCAATTAATTCGTTTCCATTTGTTCGGATTGAAAACAAATTGGCATAGTGACAGCTTCAAAATTGAGATATCAAATTTCATTTTATAATTAGTTTTTTTTTCAATATTTTAAAATATTTATGTTTGTAATTTTAATATTGGGAAGTATATGTAATTAGGCATTTGTGTTATATGTAATTAGTGTGGTGATTAATAGAATATATATATGGTTGTTGTATATGGCATATGGTTCAATTATAAATTTTTTTTGATGAAAATTAATGTAATTTATATTATTAAAATTTATGTGATAACATAATTAGTTATTTGACATTGATATTTCATTTTGAAGTCATTTTGAAAATTAAATTTTTTTTATACAATCATGCATGATGCATCAATGACTTGTGCCATATAATAATATACATAGGACTTGAACCCTTGTTGTGTGGGGTTGTGAAGGAACGAATACGAATATTAGCATTTGGTCGATCGGAACCGTTAAAATGAAAGAATGTCATATTAATTTGACCATTATAAAATTTGATACAATTCAGGATTCGTGTACTAGTTCATCAAAGCAAAACAATATAGCAACATCGCACGGCCGTAAATAATTTACATTGGATCAAAACTTACAGTTGTCGGGCCTTCGGCACTTTTACGTTATTAATGTTCCATGTTATATCTTGATCATTTTAAAAATTATTACATGTCATTTAATTACAGACCCACTGTTGGATGATCATGCAGAAATGAACGGTCTGCATTCCATTTAACAATTTGATGCCATTAATAATAATAAAATTGTACAAAATTGATCATAGTAGAGTTGATTTGGCCATACAAACACAAATAAATAAATTTTATATTTTTCACATTTTTCTTAATATTAATCTGTGTACATGCATTACCAAACAGAAAAGAAAATAAATGGTAGCCGTTTGATGGTTAATACACCATCAATATGAGTGGGGTTTACCTCAGTGATCTTTCTTATATATAGTATCAGGATCAGTTTTTTATAAAAAACCGATCTTGATACTATTTTTTTTTCAAAGTGGGTTCTGCAAAAAAAAAAATAATAAAATAAAAAAATAAAAAAACTATTAGGGTCGGTTTTTTATGAAAAACCGATCCTAATAGTATCAGGATCGGTTTTTTTTATAAAAAACCGACCCTGATTTTTTTTTTTTTTTTTTTTTTTGCAGATCCACTTTGAAAAAAAAAAGATTATCAAGATCGATTTTTTTATAAAAACCGATCCTAATAGTATCAGGATCGGTTTTTGTATAAAAAACCGATCCTGATACTATTTTTTTCAAAGTTGGTCCCGCCAAAAAAAATTAGTATCAGGATCGATTTTTTATAAAAAACCGATCCTGATACTATTAGGATCGGTTTTTTATAAACAACCGATCCTAATGATAACTCCCTATATAACCTGCTTAGGGTTCTTCTTATTTTCATTTTGCGCCTCTCATTTTCAACTTAGCGTCTCTCTCTGTCTCCGTCTCTCCCTCTGTACTCTTTGTGTGTCTCTCTCTCTCTCCGTCTCTCCCTCTCCTCCGTGTCTCTCTCTCTCTTTCTCTTCGTCTCTTCCTCTCAAAGCCAAGCCTCTCGCAACTCCGGCTCAATTGTGTAAGTTTTTAATTTTTTTTATTGTTTCAAAAATTAATTAATGGTGTTTGTATATTGTTTTACAGTTTTGAAGACATCTCGCTCAAGTTACTTAATCATCCGGCCGATCAACTATCATGGTATTAGCTTTATCTAATTTTCCCATTATTATACTTTTAAAACACATTTTTTTGTATTTTTTATTGGAAAATATTTTTCCATCTAATTGTTACCTTTGTTTTTGTTTTTAGGGTCTTTTTTAATCTCAAGTGATGTGATTGCAAAAGAGGTAATTATTGATTTTTTTATTGTTGTGCTTTACATTAATTGCATAAATGTGTATATTGCATAAATGTGTGTTAATTGAAGAAATAGCCCAATTAGTCACTTGTATGTTTGTTAATTAATTTTTTTTTGGATTTAAATTTCTTGTTATAATATGTAATGCTTCACAAAACTTTGTATGAAGTACATGAATTTTTTGTAATAGTTTAAGATGTGTATGATAATTAATTTAGAATGTGTATATGATATTTAATTGATTATTGCTTCTTACTGTGCAAAAAAAAAAAAAATTTAGGATGCTGGCCAGCAATATATATATGGAAGCTGGTCAAATAAATAAAAATATTTTTTTTAGCTTCAATAAAATATCAGGATCAGTTTTTATATAAAAACTGATCTAGATATGTAATTTAAAAAAAAATAGAAAATATTATCAAGATCGGTTTTTATATAAAAACCGATCTTGATAGTTTTTTCGAATTTTTTTTTAATTAAAAATTACATATCAAGATCGGTTTTTAGATAAAAACCGATCTTGATAGTATTTTCGAATTTTTTAAAAAAAAATTACATAACAACCGATCCAGATACGTACTATCAAGATCGGTTTTTATATAAAAACCGATCTTGATATGTAATTTTTAATTAAAAAAAATTCGAAAAAACTATCAAGATCGGTTTTTATATAAAAACCGATCTTGATAGTACGTATCTGGATCGGTTGTTATGTAATTTTTTTTAAAAAAATTCGAAAATACTATCAAGATCGGTTTTTATCTAAAAACCGATCTGGATAGTACGTATCGGGATCGGTTCTTAGTCAAAAACCAATCTAGATAACAACTATTAAGATCGGTTTTGTTAAAAAATCGATTCTAATAGTTTCTATTCGGATCGGTTCTTTAAAAAATATAAAACCGATCCTGATACTATCAGTATCGCCTTCAACAGGATCGGTTGGATTCCGATACTGATATGTGTATATAACCGATCCTGATTCCATATTTTCCACTAGTGCCAACTGCTACGGATAGCTTTTCAACACGCCAGTGGAAGTGAAGAAGCTCTGATTGAAAGACTACGTTATACGCCACACCATAGACCTAGTTATGGTCAAGTGCCAGGTCGAAAAACTTATTACACAATTTACTTATTTCAAGGTGTAATGGAAAGACCCTTTCACAAACTCTAGCAGAGCAGGCACTGGTACCTACCGTAATTGTACTAACTGTTCTAAATGTCAGGTCAATTTCACATGTTAAATTTATTTCATCATTTTATATTTGATATGGTCAATGGAATTGGTCAAAATATACCGACTGTAATTGTACTAACTGTTATATTTTTCTTCAGGCAACTCGAGCAAGATGTAGAGACTGTCATTAATGTCTTACAACCAGACCCGATTAGCATTATCGGGTACAAATTTACAGTAGAAGTGGTGAAAGAGGATGAGTCTATTATTAAAATGGCAGTGGTATAGGTCACTAAATTTCGATATAAGGAGTAGAAGCAAAATATCTGTGGGTAATGTGGCATGATGAGGATCATGATTTACTTTTTTGTTCAAAATACCGTGATTAATTGGTTTTTTTTATCTTTTTTTTTTATTTTTCAATCATTTAGGGTGCTAATGTAAAATAACTGGTTTTAATTAGTGAATTGGATTACTCTTTGCTTTCTGAGGATGCTGAAAGAGGTTTCTGCCATGTATCAAGTAGGGACTGTCTGAAATTATTTGAAATCTCAATAAGGCAATACTGTTGCTATATTTAGAATCATGAATTTGTGTCGGGCAAGTTGAATAATCTTAGTTTTAAAATTGTTTTTTTTTTCTGTGCCCTAGATAAACATTGGCAGCCCGATCCCCTGTATTTAAAGCAGAGCTCTTTGGAAATATGGATGAGGAAACGTAACAACAAATTAATATTGCATACATATATCCCGAAGTAATCGAGGCAATGCTTCAAGTCATATATACTGATTATTTTCCCTGTTGCAATTCTGGGAAGCCAGCACCGAAATTGACACAACATTTGTTTGAAGCAGCTGACAAATGCACATTACAAGGGCTGAAGACAATATGTGGATACGTTATATGCACCAAAATTGTGTCGAATTACTTTCTCTTGAAATTCTACTATCCAAAATAAACAGACAATGGAAAGAAAAGTTGACATATATATGACTTAAAAACATTATTTATAGCAAAAACAGAGAAAAAAAATCATAATTTTTTTTTTATTAGATGTATACATCCCGTGCAATTTTTTCACAATTAACCATAAAATAAAAATTCGCATGTGTAGAACAAAAATGAAATGAAAGAATAATCATGGGTTGATACACTCAAAAAGTCATCTAGTTGTCCAAACGAATAAATAGTTACACACACTTCAATGAGGTTTATCATACCATGAATTCGATAACCGTCTATTACAATAACAATATAAAAACAAACAAATGTACAAGTTAAGAAAGGCAGCAACAATAGCAAAAAAAAAAGAAAAAAAAATAGTTGATACAATAAAAGCAAACTTTAATTTTCCATTGTTTGAAGCAAACCAATTAAAGCGAAGGACCTGCATGTGATATGTTATTTTAAAACAGAGATCAGTTAAATGGAACAAGCTTATGAAGAAACATAATGAGAGTATTATAATATCTATAAAGAAAGAATTTCATTGTGATGCACCTTAATTACTGGAAAACCCTGATCCTTTTAAAGTATTACAATCAAAATGCTCCTTACAAATCTTCCTTCTGGTTAGCTATTAGTAACTTAGAAAATCTAGGGAATATGAGTAGTAGCTTTGAACCAGCTACTCACTCTTGGATGCCTGCGATAGAAGATGCTGTGCCATTAAACATCATTCCCCCTGACAGAGAGATGGTGCTGTATGAATCTCATGCAGTGGAAGTTGCTGGAGTTCCATCCCTTCCCGAATGAAAATCAATGAATCTCCACTTACAGTTCTTTCAATGCTTAGCTTAATTTTGAGTGACTTGAGTATTGCTACTTGTGTTTACTTTTGGTCTATTGCTTCCAATAGAGGATGGTTGCATTGTAGGTTGACAATCGAACTTTTACATTTTCCTGTTACTTTGACTTACCTCTCTCAGTCATCTGACTGATGGAACTTTTGTAATTATCATATTTCAATAATGAAATGGGCTTCTAGCCTCTTTTAAAAAAAAAAAAAATACACCTTAATTAATTGTAGCATCATCTAGACCTCCATTTTTACACCTTTTTCTTTGAAACACCGAAAGCAAATCATGGTTCTAAGGGTTCTCAAAATCATGTATGTATGTTGCCCAATGGTGATCAATGACACAAAATCATGGATTTGGAAACCATTTAAGCCCTGCACCTGTATGTATGTAGTAGTTGAAACTTTTGATTAGTACCTACTGCATAATCATTGACCCGGCCCAATTGAGTTATTAATGTTTTTGCACGATTTGCTAGGTTGTTTTCCTCTTGCTTCTTTATACTGGTCAACCGCAGTCAGATTTCTATTTGCTAATGAAATCTCAAACAATTTGCTAATTTAGCCAAAGGAAAAACATATAAAATATCAAAAGTGGTAGGTAATGCGCAACATAAAAAATCTAGCCCACTACTAAAAGAGATTTGGTACATGCTCAACATACCAAAAGCCTCTAGCCCACTATTAAAGGAGAAAATTCTTCATCATTGAACGAATAAAAAAATAACCCACTTCTAAAAATGTCTATGGTCTCCCCATATAATTTTAGTCTCCCACATTTATTTATGGTGCAAGAACGTTTGGAGTATTTGGTTGGCATGACACTTATTTATGCCAAAAAATTTCACCTCATAGGTATAAATAGTGTTAGACATTTACAGTCCCCCAACTAGTTATAGTCCCCACATATAGTTAGGATGTAGAGATTATAATGCGGATAATGTTATCAGGTTCCAATCTTTCAATTGACTTAATTAAACAATCATTCAAACAGACTGGATTAATCTCTACAAATTCAAATCAAATTATGAATACATATTTAACTGGCAATAGTGCCTGAGGCTGGGTTATCAATAAAACAAGTAACACAATATTCATATCACTTCAGTTCACATGATTATATCATTTCTCAATTTCTTAGAACAAACAACCATATCATTTCACAAATCAAATTCAAACCTCAAACTCGCTATCCTCGTTAAATATGCATCATAGTCCAAAATCCAATTCAATATCGATATTAAATTATTGTACGATATTTGATATTAGAATCGAATTGAGCTATTATGTATGTTTCATATTGAACAGTTTTGAGAAAAGTAAATGACAAAAGTAACAAAACAATAAAATAAATAATGCTGACAGAAGCATCAGCGTCCAATTTGACCATCAGAGATCGATAGTTAGATGCTGAAAACTGTCAGGCTGATGTCATCATAACGAGTTTCAGCGACCACATGATTTATTATTCTAAAGAAGTAGGTATTTGAGTGCTTAGCATGGAGATGTGTTGCAAAGTCAAAACAGAGTGCGGGAATATTCCCCCATGTTGAGACGAGATCTCAGTGCGTAGTTCTTCCAATTTATTTTCCAGACCTGACACTTTCTTGCTCTCTGCTCCTTTGTCAGTGCTATTATTACTGCCTATTTGTGCAAATATC
>JARJHM010001308.1:0-39791 GCA_033356055.1 Carex pumila | reverse complement strand
GAGTTTTACACAGCACAACTAACCTTGTTCGGTCCCTTTTGTGTATTATACATTCCCAGTTGCCGTGAACATGAGTCTCATTCATTTTCTTTACAAGTTCATCTATGTTGGTATAAACTTGGCCTGCGGCAAGTTCTTTATTGTATTCAACACGAGGACCGAAGAAACTAATGTCTGCCTCTTCGAAAGCTGTGGTGTCGTTGAATGTGGCGACTGGATGCTTACTTCCCCGACCTGTAATCGGGAATTTTTCTGCCCTGGATAAACCTGGTACATTTGCATCACCATCTAATAAGTCATCAGCTTCCCAAACCCCTTGGTATTCGTCCCCCGTTTCCATTTCCCTTTCTGGTATGGCATCAATAGCATCAACATCAATATCAATATCATTTCGATTAACGGGTACCGGTCCTGACTCTGGCATAGTTGGAAATCTAGGGATTATGGGTGTCTGTCTGGGTGGTGGTGATAACTCTTCAGTATTTTCTGGGGAGTTGTGGTACCCCTGGTTGTCATAACCGGGGCTGTGGTACCTCTGGCTGTCATAAGGGGACTGCTGGTGATATCCCTGGTTGTCATAAGGGGATTGCTGGTGGTACTCCTGGTGGTCATAAGGGGAGTGCTGGTGGTACCCTTGGTTGTCATAAGGGGAGTGCTGCCGGTACCCCTGGTTGTCATAAGGGGAGTGCTGCTGGTACCCCTGGTTGTCATAACCCGAATTGTCATAACCTGAAGGTCCAGCCTGATAGGCCTAAATTATATACATATTCGATCTGATTTTTATCACGAAATAACACCAAATATCTTGTATTTTGAATATAAAGTGAATAGATTACACCTAGGATCAAGTTACTGCGTTTGCTTGGTTTTATCTTACAGGAAATGAAGAAAAATGAAGAAAAATCGAAGAAAAATGCCCACTGCGAACACACAGTTTGGAATATGGGCAAAATAAGTACTTAGATGGATTTCTGGACGCGCGCCAATTTTAAAAATGTATAATAAGCTATACATCAAAATCCGTGCAAAACCGAAGAAAAATGCCCACTGCGAACACACGGTTTGGAATATGGCCAAAATAAGTACTTAAATGGATTTCTGGACGCGCGCCAATTTTAAAAAGATATAATAAGCTATACATCAAAATCCGTGCGAATGCACGGATCTCGATGCAGCTGCACTCTGGTCGCACAGGAAAAGTCCGAGCCTAGTGCGGATCTCGATGCATCCGCAGTGCGGATCCCAGTGCGGATTGTTAGGACGCAGTGCGGATCTCAGCGCGAATGATACTGTAGCAGTGCGGATCCCAGTGCGGATGATACTGTAGCAGTGCGGATGGTACTGTAGCAATGCGGATTGCAGTGCGGACGCACTGTAGCAGTCAGCTAAAAATAGAGTCTGAACTTAAAACGATCATAACTTTTGACCCGTAACTCCGATTAAGGCTTATGACCACTTTTTGGAAAGCTAGCGAGAAAATCTACAACATGAGAAACTAAAAACTAAAATTTTTCTCAGTGCGGATCAGCCCATCCGCAGTGCGGCTCGGAGCACCCGCATTGGACCCGCAGAAAGCCAAAATTGCACGTTTTTGACAGTTTTTCTATTTTTGGTGCATCATGGACGCGTTTTGACAGCTATATGTGGACAAGACAATCCTGAAAAACAATCCAAATATAACACCCACTAACTCCACTTCCTAGGCTCTTAATTGGACATGATCCTTGGCTATAAAAGAGGGGATCTCTTCTCATCTTTGGGGATCATATCATATCTTCACATCTCCTCTCTATCTCTTCCCATTCATTCTTTCATTCTCTCTACACACATAGCGATAAATTCTGAAGTAAGGAAAGCTTTCAAGCAAGGAGAAGAAGGGTTTCCTGAGCAAGAAGTCGGCAAGATTGAGGGCTTTGATCAAATAAAGGGTGTAATCATTTCTTTATTTCATTTCTTCTTACCTTTGCCAACTTTTGTAATGGATCTCTCCATGAGGGAGTAGTTCTCTCTCTAGGGGTTTAGGTCAATGCATGAACTTGTTTAATTCTATTTTATTCGGTTATTTGTTTTTATTATGATTGTTTTATGGGATTTGATTGTTAATTTCTGTGATTTAATAATTTGTGTTAATTACATAGTTAATACTTGAATTGTAGTATCCCGTTTTGGATTCGAAAGAACCAAAATTGACTGTGATCAATAGGATAGTACCAAACTATGAATGCAAATACCTTAGGTTTAGGTTAAGATTGTAACCAATTTAATCTAAGCCGGAACTATAGAAATTAAGGTTAGGAATTTGGTGAAGAACCTAATCGTGAAGTCAAACCCTAATTAGGACATCTCAATTCAAATCGGGTATTGGTATGATGGACTTAATTGCGAAGTACCAATATTTGAGGAGATGAGAGACTAACAAGAGCTTATAGGTCTAGGTAACTAGGGTGGGGAACTTCATTGAGAAGTTCGAGTTACCTAGGCACGTTATTAATTTACGAAAGTAACCCTTAATAACATATTAGGTTAGAAACCTCATCAAATCATACATGAATTCAAACAAATACCGAATTAATAGAGTTAGCAAGGAATTGTAGACCAAAGACCCCTAGATCTCTAACTCTTGAAAGCAAATCAATTCCTTTCTTTTACTTTTATTTACAATTATTGTTTCAAACTCCTTTCTCTTGGGTATTGAACCCAACCTTAGGAATTGTTAGAACAAACCCCCCAATTTACTTTTATTGCACTTTACTTTATTTTATTTTCTGAAATTTATTACTAAAGTTTGAACTAAGTTTTTATCGTACTCCCTGTGGATCGATACCTAAAATACTACTTTGATAGAATTGTGCACTTGCAATTTAACTCAAACGCGTGTTAAAGGTTTAAAAGGTACATCTTATTGTACTGAAACTTTGTGCATACGCTTTTGCGCACATCACAGCCCTAGCCGAACTTGAAGGTCCAGCCCTCGTTCGGGGAACCTTCTTCGAATATATGTCCATTACCGGGACCCCATAAGCTACAAATTGAGTATACACAACTCTCCACAAATTGGCATCTGTTATTGGAAACTTAACAAAGTAAGGTCTACCCCCCCCATGTGAGTTGTCAATCCGTGTAGCCAATTCTATTTCATACCTGTTGGGGTTTACAGATGTCTTTTCGTATATTAGCTGCTTCAGTTCCTCAAATGTGGTATTTTCATTAATCTCGAAGCCAAATGCGACTTCTTTCGTGTAATGCACGCCATCTTCATCCCTTTCGAGCTTGCCGCCGACATACAGTGCAACTAACATCTCTTCTTTAACAAACTACATTTTAAAAAAAAATTTACAAGTATTACATGACATAATAATGGGTACAGTAATAAATGACTAATTGAAAAATAATTAAAAAAAAGTTTAAAAAAATTACAATTTTGCTACAGTACGTGTACAGCAATCGCTACAGTAAATGAACAGTACGCTACACTAAATATACGGTACAGTAAATGAACAGTACGCTACAGTAAATGTACGGTATGCTACAGTAAATATACGGCACGCTACAGTAAATATACGGTACGCAACAGTAAATGAAACGGTCAAAAATAACTACAGTAATTACTAATTATCAACAGTAATGACTAGTTATCAACAGTAATGACTAATTATTATAATTAAAAAACATACCTATTCACTCAGTTTCTCGCCTCAAACGAAATTCTCAGAACGGAACAGCAGTAAATGCACAGTCTCGGAACGGCTTCTTTCTTCTTCTTTTTTCTCTTTTTTTCTCTTTTTTTCCTCTTTTTTTCGGCAGAAAGGATGGGGGAGAAGAGGCAGAGAGGAGGGGGGCTAAATAGATGGGCAGTGGGGCGCCAGATGGGGGGGCGCCTCACTTGGCTTATGGGGCGCCATATGGGGGGGCGCCTCACTGGTGTTGTGGGCCGCCATTTGGGCCGGCGCTCCATAGGCTTTTTGGGCCGCCCGAGGCCCAGGCGGTCAGGGCATAATTAAAAAAAAGTTGGGAGCAGGGGCATTTGTAAAATTTTCAATTGTTTCAGGGATATTAATCAAAATGGCCGGTGATAAGATCACAGCTATTTTCAGTGCTCATTTTTTTATATTTAGATCACACAAAAAAAATTCATAGTTATACTGTTTTTGACCTTAATTAATACTTTCCACTTTTTTGTCTAAACTTAATTATTCTTATAAAAAGAAAATTGTTTAATGAGAACAACAGAATAGCTGGCCAGTTGCGTCAAATAGAGCGTTAATCATGTTTTTTTTCCTTATTTATTATATGTTTCTCTTCTCATTTGAAGAAAAAGTTTTAATGTGTCTAAAATATAACAGAGTACTTAAAGCAATACATAATTATTTTATATTACTTTACATAAATTCATGTTCGATTTTAATGCCAACAATTAAAGAGAGCTCAAGTTTGCGTTTTTCTTGTTTGTGTATTTTTTTTTGAATAATTATAACGAACTCCCCACTCTTATCCCCCCATTTTTCCCGCACTCTCTCTCTTCCTTAACTGCCATATATCCCCCCACTAATTTCCTTAAAAGTTTCCTTTTATCCCCCCACTCCCATCCCCGCATTAATTATGCCTTCCTCTAATATCAATTCCTGCATTAATTATTCCTTTAAAACCAATCTCTGCATTAATTATACTGTTATCTAAAAACAATTTCCGTTAATAATGCTTATCTGTTAATTGATGTTCAAAAAAGTATTTATCATTATTTTTGAGAAGTATTTATCCTTATAACATAGAGTATTTATCCATGTAACATAGAGTATTTATCATTATGTCTGAGAGTATTTATCATTGATGTTTTTACTGTAAGTTACAATTATGTCTGAGAAGTATTCATTTACGCAATACAAAGTATTTATCTATGTAACATAAAGTATTTATAATTATGCATGAGAGTATTTATCATTGATGTTTTACTGAAAGTTGCAAGTATGCATGAGAAATATTTATTCATGTAACATAAAGTATTTATTCATATAATGTAAAGTATTTATTCATGTAACATAAAATATTTATCATTATGTCTCAGAGTATTTATCATTGGGTGAGGGGATTGTTTATTTAATGGTCTCCAGTTGTGCGGGGACGATTCAAAAAAAAAGGAAATTTTGTGCGGGGAGAATTAATGGATTGATTTATTCTTTTATAAATAGAGATCATTGCATAGGGTTTAATACCTGACAAATTCAAGTTAAATACTTCGATGCTTCAAGTTAAATACTAACAGTTTTTTAAACGCTAATTAATGATTGAGTGGTCCCCCCCATGTTTAATGGTCCCCAGTTGTGCGGGGATGATTAAAAAAAAAAAGAAATTTTGTGCAGGGACAATTAATGGATTGATTTATTCAGTCATAAATAGAGATCATTGCATAGGGATTAATACTTTGCAAATCCAGGATAAATACTTTGATGCTTCAAGTTAAATACTAACATTTTCTGCGGAGTATTAATGATTGAGCGGTCCCCCCATGACTTTTTTGGCAGTTAGTGCGGGGTTTTTTGCGGGAATAGACCTGCGGGGATTGTTATTAGCGTCCTTTTTTTTCGTGTTCAAAATATTAATCTAGCGTGTAAAATGAAAGAACTCATGTTTAGAAGAATAAAGACTACAAAGAATCAGACCACTTTGATTCCAGAGCTAAAAGTAGGCTTCTTTTTGCTCTTATTGAATGGAACTTTCCATGAAGAGTTATCCAATTGGCAAATACATAGTTAATGAACATAAAGATTACATTTAATTTAGTTGTTAAAATGCGGAATCTTAAATCTTTCTAATATTGGGATATGAGTTCGAAAATCAACTAGAATATGAGTAGAGTTAAAATGTATCATTAGTTTTATGCTTTAATTATGTTCTATATATATATTTTTTATTTTTATAATCTGAACTGTCGATTTGAATTGTTCAACATGTTCTTCTATTAAAATGTGTTTGGAGATTAAATTTATATTTTTTAGAATTTTTTTACTATTTTTTTAATGAGTATTGCTATAGTGTTATTATTTCTTTTTCATGAGTATTGCTATAGTGTTATTTTTAATAAGTTTTCTTATGATGTTCTTAGCAATCATAACCATCAACCTGTTATTTGAAAATATATTACACTGATATAATAAAGAACAAAATAAATCGATAATATTTAATACAGCATTTAATGCTAATTAATTTACACTTTGCTGGAAGCAGAATCCATCTAAAACAATCTCTCTTTTTTTATTAATATAACACAAGCATTTCCTTGCACTTTGGTTGCCGAGCAAATCCACCTATGCAACAACATTTTAATAACCATCAATTAATTTGTCCGTTGTTACCCTACATAAATAATATTTTAGATAAATGCAGCACAAGCTGGATATACTAATAAAAAAAAAAGATTTGTATGGATATACTATTTTTCATTACAAAAGATACTACACAAATCATGATTGAGTTGATCAATGCTAGCTGCTTTATGAGGACCTTATCTAACTATAATTAGAACAAATATTGAACAGCTAATAATTGAATCTGGATTTGCCCATTTCTTTGAACCAGTAATTACGATAAAAATTAGTACATATATTTTTTGCTGAATAAATTAGCACAAAGTTAACTCAAAACCAAATTAAGGACCATTCCATATTTAATTCCATGCATACATGAAGGGCCTTCCTAATAATTCCAAAGGACAAAGGGATAGCGTACGCGGCATAAAATAATTAATTACAAAATTTCATCAATTTGACCAATTTACAAACTTGTTAATTATCTAGCCGTTTTACTTGACTTAGTAGATAGCCTCCTGTAGTTTGTATATAGTCCAAATATCAAATGATCCAATTATTTTGTATAGTCCAATATTTATATCATTTCGTATAAGCATCAAAGATTTAAATAGCGTTTATTGCGTCATAGCGGAATAATTAAAAAAACAGCGCTATATTCATATAGCGTCGCTATAGCACGCCATAGTGCTTATAGCGGCATAGCTTTCACCGCTATAGCGCGCTATTTAGAATCTTGTTAAGCATTGAAAAAAATTATTTTTTTTGTTTTAAAATTAATATAAATTCGAAATATAGGTGGAAATTCATTAAGAAGTCCGTAACCTGACAATCTCGACAAACATCAAAGAAAATTTATAATTTATAAATCCGACAATGGAAATGACACAAAAAATTATGGAACTTGATGCGAATTTCACCGTTTACAAAATGACTTGAAATTAAAAATGGTTTATATTTAACAACATTGCATGAATTATTAATTGACAAATTGCATGAAAATTGATACACAATCAATACTTGAGAGTTGAGACAAACAACATTTATATTTTTACTTATCTTTACTTGATTTATATAATCATTGTTAATCTGTCGAGTTCAGTCGATTTCAATAAATCACACTCTTTAAACATAACGAACTTTCTAGCATAATTAATAAAATGGAAGCTTAATTAGGTATTAAATAGACCTGATAGGTGCCGGCCCAACAAAAAAAAAATGGAAGTGCCACAGTAATGGGTTGTACCAAGTTATCAAACAGTTTTGTTTGTGTTTCCTTAATTATGCAACTAAGTTCAATTATGACGAATAATAAAGCTTTTGGATGATTTTACACGTTGTTCTAAGTTGTGCACAATATATAAAATCTTGTTCCCCACATGGCCACATCAGGGAAGGCTTAGAAATTGACTAAGATTGTGTATACATTTTTTTAAAACTAAAATATAATAAACATAAACTAAAATAATTAAATCTTATTTAGCATCAATATATAACCAATATCGCCTGTCATTCATTAATATAAAATCAAAAAAGTTCTGAAATACTGTGGTATATACCTCTAGAAGATCAAATGGGACGTAATAACCTTCTCATGGAATGACAAAAAATAAGCCAATAACTCAAAATATAAAAGAAAAAAAAATGTAAAAGTGCTTTATATTCTGCAAGCTGTGAAGACGTGTTCTTATTTGACTAAGAATTTCTTAAAAAAAAAAGTTCCAAATTTGTAAATTAAGAAATACATTTTATGTATCTGGACAATGTAGTTTAGCAGGAAACTAAGATAGAACCTGAGGCTATTGGCTAGTCGTTATCAATGGCCAGCATTTGCAAACCTGGCAATGGTGCTAATTCTGGTCAATTTTGTTAGATTGATGCATAAGAATGCATTTATTGGAATTTGTAAGCAGAGATTTGTGGGTTCCAGAAAATTAAATAACTTATTTCAAAGAAATTCATTGGGCCATTCATGATTCTTCGTTTCAACAATTTTGTTCTTTGATAAATAATTTATAATGAAGGAAAAAAGTTTTTAAGTTGATGTGATGATTATTCTGATCATTCTTAAATTGACAATCTTGAATTTAAAAAAATAATAATGGTTCAATATAAAATCCAAGATCTATATATCCACATAATATGTCTATAAAGAGTGATACGATTTGGTACATGTTTCACTGTATTTCAAGTGCGTACAATTTTAATGGTCAAACGTGCTACATATTTATTTTGAGTAGATCAAGTTTTCAATTATGCATTTAAAAAATATCTGACTATTCTATACCGAATAATATTTTATAATTTTTGACATCGGGGAAAAAATAATACTTGCATAAGAGATTTGTTTAATTATTTTTTCTTATTGACTTTAGCAGCTGACAATAATATTTCTTTTATAATATACTTTCCGATCGAGTGGTATACACTGAGTAGTTTTATGTTTCTTATTTCGTCATTTTCCTTTCCTCACGGAATAAATTTATACATAAAATTATTATAAATAACTCAGTAAATTAGTTATATGATGAACTTGTAAAAGATCAATTTTTATTATTTTTAAATTTTTTTAAAAACTTCTACGATTTTTATTATTTTTAAATTTGTTTTACTAATTTTTATGATTTAGAAAAGATAGAAAAAAAAAGACTTAAAAATAAAAGAATATTGCTAATATTTTAGGTTATTTTTTATTATCTTTCATAAATCATAATAAATAAATAAAATTAAAAATAGTAAAAATTTGTAGTCTACAAGTTCATTATATAACAAATTTATTGAACTGCTTAAATCAAAATTTAAAATTTATACAATAAATTTTTGAGATAATAGCACAAAAAACCTCATGCTATTTATAGCACCTAAGCTTTACTCTTAACTTAATATGTATATAATATTAGAGGAGGGATTCAATTACACTTTTTTTGGTGACATCAAATTACACTCTCCATTTTCAAAGTTTTCAAAGTTTAAATAGTCGATCCAAACTATTCAACATGATGAATATGTTAAAATGTGCTTGCAAATCAATTTTTATATTTTTTTTCGAATTTTTTTACTATATTATTAAGCATTTAACAAAATCGTTATATTCAAACCATAAATATTTGTACCAATCTTATTAAATAGTAAAAAAAATTGAAAAAATATAAAATTTGATTTGCAAGCACATTTTAACATATTCATCATGTTGAACAGTTTGAATTAGCTGTTTGAACTTTGAAAATATAAAGTGTAATACGGTGTTTTGTCCCAAGGATGAAGAGAATAATTTTAACTCAACCCGATCTTTATAATATAAAAGATTCATAGAAGGTTACTTGAAAAGGATGAAACCTAGCATGAACACCAGCACAAATCGTAACCGTTCTGAATAGTAACTAATGTATTCAATGCATCTTCAGTAGCGATATTATCCTTCCAAATTAGAGCGAAATTCATTGAACCTTCGAGGAGTAAATTAGTGGGGCCCACCCTCTTCTTGTCACGAGTCAATAGAGTGTCTCCAGAGCAGAAAAAATGTGCCGTGCTATGTCTAAAATGTCAACGGGTGGTCATAGTACGCGAGTCACACCACTGTGATTCACATGCTGTGGCTATTCATGTGCCATGTCCAAATGTAACTAGTCACGCTTCTCACGTTTAACTATTTTTTTTTTATAATTTAAGTTAGTTTCTTCAAGATTTATCATTTGATTAAGACCTAACGGTCCTAATTACATATGACTCGCGTGATTATGTGTCGTGCCGTGTCGTGACCAAAATATTAAGGGGTGATCATGGCACGTAAATAGCCACGGTACGAGACACGCGAGTCATGGCACGGAACAGTAACATGTGCCGTGTCGTTTCGTGACGGAACTGGCTCCGTCATGCTATCTTTTCTACACTAATTGTCTCTATATTTTTCACTATCACGTGTTACTTCACATTCTAAAATTGTTCTCATGCATAGTAACAAATGAATTATTCGGATTCGGTTCGGCGAGGTCAAAAATTCGTGATTTGAAAATAATTCAAGAATAATACATAAAGAAACTAAGTTCTAAATCATAGATTTTTTTTAAAATTTTGGCATTAAATAACAACTTTAATACAAACTTTTATATACAAAAACGAACACCGGAGATCAAGTCTACACTTTAAGACCCACTACATATGCATATAGTTAGAAATATTTAATACTCAAAGTTACCTTCTATTTTTCAAATTTGGTTAAATGGTTTTAAAAGAGTTTACACTATTAATTTCATATTCAACCGTTGAGATCTTCAATAAGCATACAATAAACTCTTTTCAAATTGTAGAGAATCTCAACCAGGATCCAAAAGGTTTGGGCTTGTCCAGCTGCCCTAGACCCCTTGGAAGACACGAATACCAAACAAATTCAAAATTTTCGGAGACGATTTTTTTGCGAGTTTAACGCAAATAAAACGTAAAATTCGTTAAATTAGCAAATTAACCTTTTAATTTGTGAATCATTGTATTAAACGCGTATTGATCCGCTGATAGCTTAAAAACAAATAATTCGCGAATTAAACGCGTATTCTGTTGCTATGTTCTCATGAAACTGGCTACACAGAAGATTGCATAGGACATTCAACACCTGACCTACGCAGCAGGCCTTTGACAGAATTCGCATCAAAGATAGCTCATATTTTGCGTGACTATCTGGAAAATCTCAATAGTTAAAATACGTCTGCGCATATCTCAAAGCAAAAATAATACTGGCCCCCGTGCTATCCCCGAAGAATTCATATGCTCTGCATTAACTCAAAAGCGAATCTTTTGAGTTAATGAATCTCAACTGTCTAATCTGATTTAAGACTCATGCAAACTAAATTTGCACTAATATTAAAGGGCTCATATATTATAGACAGAATGCAAATTGGCTCCATTTAAAATCAAACAGTTAAGATTCATTAACTCAAAAGATTCTCTTTTGAGTTAATGCAGAGGATAGTCATCCATTCTCGAATGGGTGAAGAATTAGTCCGAATGGCATCAGACCATACCTCGTCTAAGGACTTACTTTACCGTGTGATCATCTCTATTTTAATATCTTAGCAAAGTGAATTGTCACCATAGTGACAAATGAAATATTCGGGTTAAATGTGACGACGTCAAAAATTCATAATTTGAGAATAATTTTGATATAATTTAAAAATAATTCAGAATTATTCAAATCAGAGATCTCAGTCATGTAAGATAGCAAAAAAATAAACAAAAAAAAATTCTGGGAAAAAATTGCAAATAATTCGGAAAATTCGAAAAAATTTCGTAAAATTCAAGAATTATTCGGGTTTAATTCAATCAAAGTCTAGTCAATTGAATAATTTGACATTCGGTTCGGCATCACAAAAAAAAAATTATTCAGATTTAATTTGGATTTAATTGGTGAATCTTGTAACTATGATTGGCACCACTTAAAACAGAAAAGAAAGGACATTAAATTTGTAAAGTTGTGTAGCCACTAGATCCAGTGCCAAAGCAAACAGAATTACGGGAACTCCATTATCTTCTTCCACTATCATTTTGCAACTTGTATTTTCATTAATTTTCTTTCCTCCAGCGTTTTATGAATTTCTGACCCGATTTTTTTTTTTAAAATAACATTTAAATCATTATTGATTTGTATATATATGTTTCAAAGAGGAGATGGTTTCCTGTGAGTATAACAATGAGTTGTAAAAATAGCTGCACACATAAAACAAGGACTACCAAAGGATTAAGTGATTAACCACTTAATTGATTCAAACACACAATGGATAAATGTTTAGAAAAACAATATAACTTTGAATATTAATCAGTTATTTTCATTCTACGCTTCTTCACCTGTACATGAATCGATTATCATCAACTAAAATGTTATTTTAAGAAAAAAAAAATTGGGTGAGAAAATGATCAATAAATGGCGTTGGAGGAAAATAATCACCTTTCAAAATAATATTGGAAGAAGATAATGAAGTTCTCTTTTTTTTTGAAAATCTTTGCAGAAGCTGTGAAGTTGTGAGAGGAAATCGAACTCTTGATTTTTGAGTATAACAACTCTAGGACTTATTTCTAGCCAATTGTGTTACCTCTCATTTCTCAAGATAATGAAGTTCTCCATTTGCTTTGGCACTGGATCTAGTGTCTAGACAAATTTACAAATTTAATGTATTTCCTTTTCTGTTTTAAGCAGTGGCAATCCGCTTTGATAAGATATTAATATCAGAGATATTGATCACACGGTAAAGCAAGTCTTTGGATGAGGTGTGGTCCGATGCCATTCGGACTAATTCTGATCCCTTCCCGAATAGGCACCGGACACTTCGGTCTTTTGCGTATTTTTTTTAATAACTCAACCGTCAAATATGTTCTCCACGAATCTCAAAGCATAAATAATACTGGCCCTGCGCTATCCCCAAATAGGCACCGGATACGCAAGGCCCCCATGTGATTGAGTGTGCATCCAGTATTATTTGAGCTTTGAGATTCGCACAGAACGTATTGCAACGGTTTATTTTCCAAAAAGTCACGCAAAATATGAGATATCTCAGAGGATGCGAATTCCATGTGATTAGCATAGCTTTACTCTAAATCGTCTGTGACATGTTTTCCCGTTTGAATTAGTCACAAGTTAGCTTAGACAAATCTTGACCCATCTAATTTAACCAGCAACAATCTCGTTCATAGAGCCGACATAAATCACAACAGAAGAACGGTAACTGCGATACAAAAGTAATATGCGAGGAATCTGTATCACTTCGGGTATTGATAAATCCGGACCGTTTTCTTTTTAACTTGCAGCATGCCTTGTTGGCTTGTTGGCCTTGTCACAGATCTTATTCTCAACTCAAGTTCGCGCCCAAGTAGCATGCGTTGTTGGCCTTGTCACAATTCATTTGCCAGGTATTAAATGTGTGATGGGTGTATAAATTCACGCCGAAGCAGCATGCCTTGTTGGCCTCGCTGGTTATCCTTTCAGCCGTTAATTATTGCAATCCTATTCGTTTTTCTTTTTGCCTTTTTATAAAGCTGTATATCTTCCAAAACTGCGTCAGTTACAGTTGACTAGATTCTCATTCACACAAATACTCACTCACACTCATGTGTTGTGCATTGTGTTCTTTGTTTCAATCCTTTACTTAAAACGAGTGCCAAATCTCCAACTCATGATTACTTGCATTTGGCACACACCAAGTAAACCTCCATATCATCCCTTCTGTAATCTCCTACCCCTGTGAAATTTACTAAAACCCCACTATATCAACCCCCCCCCCCCCCCCAAACATATTTCCATATACACCCGAAAAAGAAAGGAAAAAGAGAAAAAAAACCATCAACACCTACAAATTTATAGAGGGAGAGACAAAAATGGCTAACAAAGAAATTGATCAAGCAGTTGAGGGCTTAGCAAACCTCACTGTCACACCTCCTCCTTTTCCTTCTTTGCCTCCTCCATCAATTTCTTCCAGAAATTACAGGGGCCTGCGCATCCCTTCGTCGTGGGAGGAAGTGGCAGGTTCAATCGCCTATGATTCTTGCACGTGCCCTCCTCCAATTGTTTTCATTTGTGGGCCGGGAAATTGTGGCAAATCGATTTTCAGCCGCGTCCTTCTGGATACTCTGTTTAAAAGGCAATTGTTACTTCTTTTTTGTTGCATTTATACCCATGAATTCTCTTATTTGTGTTATACGCCTCAATTTTTTTTATCTTGTGTACCTGGCAGAAAGTGAAAACCAGGATTTTGCATGTATAACCTTTGCAAGTTTCTTTCATTGTCCAATGGAAATTAGGGGCTTCAGCCAATATTTCTGTACAGAATTAGGTGTACACATGCATCATGGCACAAAAATAATGTCAAGATTTTCTACAAAATACCTTAGCTCTAGTCAAATTTAATTTCACAAACCCAATAATTTGTATCTACAAGGTATGAAGATCACAACTTGGAAGTGCATTACTGTAAAGAATCATTCGATATCGCATACAACTTTTCTATGTTCTTTTAATTAGGTATAAGAGAGTTGGCTATTTGGATACTGATGTGGGCCAACCTGAGTTCACCACACCTGGCTGTGTATCTCTTCACATTATAGATAAAGAAATTCCAGGTTATAGTAATTTCTTAGTTTACTTCCTATTTTTTATTATTTTTTGTTATCTTAGTATTTTTTTTTTTACTTGGTGAAATATTACACTATTTCCTGAATTTTACAGATTTGACAGTTCTATGCTTGAAGACACCAGAAAAGTAATAAATCACATCCTACATTTTCTTTTCATTAGCCAAAATATTTTATCTTATTTTTTTCATATAGCTTTTACTCCTATTATTACTAAAAAATTTATGATATAAATTATCTCTCAGGTGCTTATATTTTGGTGATGTCTGTGCAAAAGCAAATGCAAAGGATTATGTATTCTATATATTCAACATGTATAACTACTTTAGTAAGAAGTTTTACAAATTTGACGACCTTACTGAATCTCATAAACCTTATGTGCCTTTGATTGTCAACACTTCAGGATGGATTAAAGGTAAATTTTTCTCGGTTATTCCTTTTTCATATAGATTAACAAAACATAAAGTTCAATGAAACATGAAATTTGAAAAAGGAGGAAGAAAGGGTAGTTTTTTTTTATGGAAAAAATGATCACAGGGTAGATACATGTAACTGTTTTACTCTGTTTGTAGTATTATGAGGGGAATTTTCCATGTCATTGAGTGTATAGAAGATTATCTAGTTTTGATATTTTGCAGTTATTAGTAGTGCAGATGAGTTTTTTTTCTCCTGAAATTTGATGGGACAATTGTAGGTTTTGGTTTTGATGTGTTGGTGGATATACTACGGTACATATCTCCAACTCATGTTGTGAAGGTGGAGTGCTCAGAAGCAAGTAAGAACTTGCCAGGTGGTGCATTTTGGTTGTTTGGTGGTCAGAAATCAAATGCTGAGATAATTGAGATATGTTCAGCACAAAAAAATACTCACTCGTAAGGCTTATTTACAATTTAATTATTGCATTATCAATTAATGCATCACATGTAGCTTCCGAATTTTAAGATATGAGATTCTAAATTTTTTTCAACTTCTATTTTGTATTTTTAGGATTTCAAGCAAAAAAGATGCACGCACCATGAGGGACCTAAGGTTTCTTGCCTACTTCAGGCAGTGCTTACCTAAAGATCTAGAGATACCGAGTTATTCTGAGCTAAGAAGACATCTAGCATCTATTACTCCTTTCGAAATTTTTCTATCAAAGATCAATGTCACTTATCTTCATTGTCAGGTAAACCTATTTTAAATGAACAAAAAATAATTACATCTCTATGTTATTAGTCTGAAGATTTTTTTAAGTTTCATCAAATGGTCACGTTTCTAGGATTCAACTAAAATGACATGCCACAGCTTGATCGATAGAATTGTTGGCCTTGCAATTAGTTCCTCCGTTCCTTCATCAGCTCTAGTTTCAACCCCCTGGTGTGTTGGATTAGGTAGGGTTTTTTTATCCCCTTTATTTCACTAATTTACTTTAAAAATCATATAGTTGGTGTATGTTTTGTGGTGATAGAAAAAGTATAAATTTGAAAGGTGACATATGGTGGTCAACCCAACTGTAGTGCAAACATCAGTTGTGTTACTAATGCAAACAGTATGCTACCAGAGGATCCAATATAGGTCTATCTATCTATAATGTGCATGGTAATATTTATGATGATTGAAATGCTAATGGTGGTAATTCTCCATTAGTACCAGTTTTGTAAAATGTACTCATATTTTTTGTTGGTTTCCTTTATTCTTCTATTATTGATAAAAAAAAATATGCTACTAGATACATGACTTCATATATTTCAGGAATTGTGAGATCTATAGACATTGAGAGAGACACAATTTATTTGGTTACACCAATTCCTCTTCACATTGTTAAAGAAGTTGATGTATTACTTCAAGGCTCTATTGAAATTCCCTATTGCCTAGGTACAGGTAATAATATACAAATTTGGTTATACTTTTATCAACTTAAATACCACGAGTGCTTCTCAACAATATATATACTGCAAATCCAAGTAGAAAAATTGATGGAGGCTAATTCGAGTGATAGCATAATTTTAATGGAGGCTAATTCACGTGAATATGTGATTGCAGGTGGCAGAAATGATCAAATCCATAGCTAATAGGAGAAGGCAACGTTATTTTAATATTATAACTATTATGATGAGGAGTTTAGAATATTTGTTATTAAGTATGACTTATTATGTTATGATTGTTGGTTGCTTGTTTATTATCTCATCAGAAATTCAGAATGGATGATTTTCATTTGTCGTATAATCAAGACACCATATTTGCTTGTGCTCCCCATATAAATTTGTTTATTAAAATAAAAGATGGACAACTTCGGTTTTCCTTTATATCAAGCTCTCTTCTCAATTATTGTAGAAACCAGATTAAACATCAAACCATATGAAAATTGGTTTCCTAAGGGCATTTGTCATACTAGTGGCTGCTACTTATGATTTGTTGTGGATGTTAGAACTTAGAATGGTTGGTTAATTGTTTGAACAGCTGTGATTGGATTTCACGGGAAAGACTGAAAAAGAGAACGACAATGAACTACAAATTGTTGCCTATTTCTTTAGAGGTGCAGTGAATTATTCATTTTAATGGGACAGCTTGAATCATATTAGAAAATTTACTCACTAGAGAGAAGTTGTCGATAAGCACTTGTTTTCGTTTGATTGGACCATAACTTACAATAGACTAATCTAGTAAAGTATAAAGGGTAAGTAAAGCAGTTTATAAGGAGTCTGGCTAATATGACATAAGTGTCATTTCAACCATAAAACACCAACTTCAAATGGTGAATCCAAACCGTTCAAACCGATCTACTTCATTAGTTATGCATTTACATGCAAAATTTATAATTTTTTTAATTTATTTAATACCAAGTCAAGCAGTCAAATGTGGGACTTTTTAAGTTAATTTTAATGTATTCATTTTTCAACAGTTTTGTCTGCTTTACTTGATACTAAAATAACTAAAAAAAAAAAAAAATTGCATGTAAACGCATCACTCACAAAGTAAATCAGTTTGAGCAGTTTGGGTTAGTAGTTTGAAATCCATCCAATAAGTTTTGGAGTTTGTGTCATATAACACCGATGTCATACTAGCCAGACTAGTTTATAAGTGCAACTTTTAAGTTTTCTTAAAATAAAGACAAAAATAATTCTGATTCATAGTAATCACAAAATAATCAAGATGCTATAAACATTTCTGTTTTACAAAATGAATTCTACAGATTAATTCAATTATTAATTCAATTTTCTTCACGCTACCCATGTGAGAGGTATCTAGTGTATGTTGCATGGAATAATCTTTGTTGTTCAAAAGAAGATATTGATCTGCAAATTCAGAAGAAGAAAAAAGGAGAACTGGTGCTTTTAGGAACTAGCCTCGGGTTGCAAATGAATGTGGACACAATTTTTTAAAAGATAATATTTTATTACTTGTACATTTTGGACTGCAAAATATGGAAGAATGACTATGCAAAAATCACACCAACATTCCAAATGTCTCATTCTCTTTTTTTGAAGGTTGGCAGAATTCCAAACGTCTCATTCTCATCTCATTGACCCACAAACCAAAGAAATGGGAATCTCCAAATCCTACAATAGTTATTTTCTACACCATCTATAGCCCAAATTTTGCAATCTCAACTTAAACCATCCCAACACTCGGCATGGCCAGACTGATTACTTTGGAAAATAATCAATCATAGCAGATGCACCTTCTATTTTGATTATAAAATGTACACAAATTAATTTACACAATTTAGGTAATGAACAGCCAACAAGGGGGTCATACCTAGAATCAAAGCCTTCAATAGTGAGTTGGCATCAGGCATTTCCAGTCCTCTCCATGCTTCCCAGGAGGATCAACTTTGCAATGGGTGCAGCATGGAAATAGACATAGCATATGAACTTCCCCTTCAAATCATAGACGCAATTCTCTTTCTTGCAAACAACCTACAAAAAAAAAAAAAAAACAAGAGTCTGACAGTTGCTTTCACCTTGCTAGGGTAATTTCTTTTTTTTCTTTTTTTTTATATTTTCAGGGCACACCTAAATAATCACCTGAGCTGATTGTAGCATAAGCAATGGCATCGAACGCAACGCCACTCGCACAACAGAACAGCATCCGGACGCCAATTAATTGCACAGACAGCTCTCTTCCCCTTCTGCAGCAATCATCCAACATAATATCTCTGCTTGATAGGCCTTTTGATCAGACGGGAAAAGGAGGGATATGTAATATTCTCTTCTACACTACAATATGACAGCAGTTCTCCGGCAACTATGAACCTTCAATTTCCATTAAAACATTCTGGGTGCTGGTTAATCTGACGTAAATTGGGGATACGAAGCCCATCCCGTGCGAAGATATTTCGTTCTACCTGCTGCTCTCACATTGAATTCATATTCTCTGAAGTAACAGAATATTTCTGTTTAGATCGGAACCATCCGATCAGAATCCACACGAATATAAAGAGATTTCCTTCATTTATATTCGGACCAGATTGGCCCATATTCTGATCGGGCGGTCTACATCTAAGCAGCAATATTCTGTTACTTCAGAGATAAGACTCGCACACTTGCGAATCGAGCCACAAAATTTCCCCCGTGATTTCATAGGCCCATAGCCTTCCTTCGGCCTGCCTCGCTTGACGGACCCGTATGGGCCATGGTACCGTTCGGTGGGCCCACAGCTTTTCGATTTATATTTAATTCCAGTCAAATCGAACTCGATCCGATGTCTATTTAAACTGAAGGGTCCTTTAAGATTCGTGTCAAGTTACACGAACGGTCCGAATCCACTAATTCTATGGGCCGAAATAATAAAGAACTCAAATCATAGTTAGTCAAAAATCTAATTACGAATATTTTTTAAAGAAATATATTTAGATCGCAACTGTATAAAAATTAAAACTTTGACCAACTTCTTATCAAGAGCATTTTATATGTACTTAAAGAACCGCACTTAAACGCAATTAGCTTAGGCATTATTACTTCAAGTATAAAAAGGTTGCATGTTTAAATTCATTACGAGTACTGGGAGTTAATTGAAAACCTTGACATTAATATACACGTGCGCCTATTGAAAATCTGACATAATATTATCAAATATTTATAACTACAAATATCAGTGTTCTTTTTTTAAATGCGGTGCAAGGCCAATAAAAAACTATACAATCAATTTTGTTAGATTATTATGCAACATTTGTACTCTAACTGAAATATAGCTGCATAATTTAAAACATGTGTTTTTTTCACATCGAAAGAGTTAATTCAAGCTACACAATGAGATTACATATCAAATTTGAGTGAGTCTATGGTACTATGCATATCACGGGTTGGTCCGTGCTACAGTTCAATATTCGAGTTTTCAAAATCCTAATCATCGATCCGAACTGTTCATCTTGTTCTCCACATTAATATGTATTTGGAGACCAAATTTTACATTTTTTTGAAATTTGTTTACTATTTTTTTTAGATATTTAGAAAATCACTTGATCTGAAAATTCCGGACCATCCAAAAATAGTGATATTCAATAAATCTAAAAAAATAGTAAATAAATTTTAAAAAATGTAAAATTTGGTCTCCAAACACATATTAATATGGAAAACAAGATGAACGGTTCGGATCGACCATTAGGATTTTAAAAAGTCAAATATTAAGCCGTATTACAGGCCAAATCGTAATATGCATAGTACCATAGACTCACTCTTAAAATTTCGTAGAGTTGTGTTTTCAAAATTTGTACTGTTTTTACTAATTTAGACTATCTTTTGAAAATCCAACAAATAGTAAAAAAAAATTAAAATAATAAAATTCGTATCTTAATATTTAACATATAAATTACATCAAACAAACAGTTTACAATTTACATTATATTTCAAAAATACAAACGTTTATATCAACCCAATCAAACAAAATGGCTGTTTTACTCAGTATTATTCTTGTCTTAATAAATAGTAATTATTTAAATAGCATTTATCATGTCATAGCGGAATAGTTAAAAAAATATATAACTATGTCTATATAACATCAATAGCGCCGTAACTTTTATAGTTTAAAAACATTATAGTATGACTATAGCATATAGTATCTAGAACCTTAATAAATAGTGATTGAGATGCAATAAATTTCTATTACGCTGAACTTTCCCTTGGATGGATAGCAACAAGCCAGCAATTCATACAGCTCACGGTCACCATCTCGTTTACCCCACAAGCAATTACAATTTGCAAAGACTACCGCATTGCTATAATTTCTAATTAGAAGGCTAGAACAGATTCCAATTTCCACGCCAAATTGAAGAAAAAAAATATATTATAAAATAGCAAAAATAACCATACACAAACAGAACGCACAGCAAGGGAGGAACAGAAGTCGAATTTAAAATTAAAAATTGAATTTAAAAAATGAGAATCAAAGGGGCGCTATCATCTTCGTCGTACGCTTCGTTTCTGTTTCGTCGCTTCTGCCATGGATCACCACCATCGCTCTCTTCCCCAGGGCCAGGTAAGACAATCGGTATCACTATCAGCACTTATATTATTTTACGAATCTTATTTTTGCAATCCCGTCCTCACCTCGTGCTAGTATCAGTTCCATTAATTTAGTTTCACTAGCTGCTGCCCGCTGTGCTTACATGCGTAGTGCTTGGACTAACACCAACAAATAATTTGTAGCTTAGTTGTATTTGGCATTTTTTTTTATTTCCTGTTCGCATCAAATTGCAATTAGGAAGTTAATTGATGTGAACCAATCATCAAAGCCAAAAACAAGCTCGATGATCAATTAGTTGATTAGATCACATTTTTGCAATTCAACCTCTTGATTTTATGATTTATTATGTATAATGGGGATGAAGGGCCACTTGAACTGTACAAAAGGCTGGTCAGACAAGGCAAGCTTCGAAATGATATACACCAAGAGAGGGTTGCTACAGAGCTGGATGATTTACTGGGAAGACTTCGCAAGTATGAAATAGATATGGAAGATTACCATGTAATTTTATCTCATACATTAATTCATGTAATTTGAAATCATAACTAATGTAAAAGTACGGACCATGAAGAGCGCTTTTGTAACAAAATCTTTTGGGTTCAGGCAAAGATGGCAAGATGGGAGGAGGGTAGAGAGAGTGAGAGGCGCCGCCTTCTTTTAGAAGAGGCTGAGATTAAGCAGAAAGGTGGTCTTTGGATTAAAGGGAAAGACCGAAATGAAAATGGCTTCCTTGGCAAGTGGATGTCAAGGTATCAGTTGATTCTTCTTGTTGTCATTTTTTTTCCTATTCTACGAAAGATACAACAGTGGATCAAATTAATTAAAATATGAACATGTCATGTGCATTAGGAGGAGGGGGGTGGTGGAGCCTGGAGTGGGAAAATGGGTCTCATACTTGAATCGTGAGAAGAAATTAGACGGCTTGGTCGGTCAGAGGCCTCTTCTACCCATTGCTCCTAAAGGAATCTATCTCTATGGAAATGTCGGCAGTGGTACATTTTTATGCTTTTATTTTATTATTTTTATTATTACTTTTATTATTACGTTATTACTACTTATCTTTATTTTATGATTGTGATTGGGTTTCATTTCTAGCTTACCCCAACTTGTTTGGGACTAAATGCTTGGTTGTTGTTGTTGTTGTTGTTGTTATGTCTGTCAATTTGCTTTGCTTCAATCTTAATGGGTTGGTGATCAATCTGACACCTGTGCTGACAGGGAAGACAATGCTCATGGATATGTTTTACGGTGCTACCAAAGGTATCGTTCAGCATAGGAAGCGATTTCACTTTCATGAGGTAAATGAAAAGATCTCTACTTTAATCTGGGGTGGGGCAATTTCTGAAAATTTAAAATAAAATTCAATAAATTAAATTAAAAAAAGCTTCAACATGTATGTATATTGTATAGGCTATGCTAGAGATACACGAACACATGCATGGGATTTGGAAAAAAGAAAGAGAGACCGAAGAGGAAGCAAGTAGTGAGAATTGGGGCGGGGGTTTTAGGTGGATATCTAGCCTTCCTTTAGATGCAAAGGTTAAAGAATGGTTGATTGGAGAAGAGAAGTATAAGCAAGACGTTCAAAGGAAGCACATTCTTTCTGCTGTTGCTGATAAGTTCCTCATTGATAGACTCTCTAACACATGCGGTGCTAGTCTTCTTTGCTTTGATGAGATACAGGTTGGTACAAGGTACTGACCTTTCGCAAGATTCAATTCATTTTTTTTTGGACAAGATTAACTACCAATGCTTTAATAATCCTTCATTCCTTTGTCTAAACAGACGGTAGATGTTTTTGCTATAGTGGCATTATCGGGAATATTAAGCAGATTATTAAGCACAGGCACTGTACTTGTTGCTACCAGCAACAGAGCTCCTGAGGAGTTGAATCAGGTCTGATATGTCTCATCACTTGTGGCCATTGCATGTGCTGTTTTATTTACTAATGTAAACTTTCTTTTTGGTGGTTATGGGTTATGATGACAGGATGGGATGCAGAGGGAGATATTTCTAGATTTTTTGGCCAAGTTGGATGATAATTGTAAGACAGTTCATGTCGGTAGCGACATTGATTACCGCCGCCTTATTCCTAATGATAAAGCTGATCAGGTGCTTTCATTTTAATGTTACCACCCTCTCAATACTTTATTTCATTTTATTACTTTTATTATACCAGTATTAATCATTATTTTATTTTTAAGTAATAATATCTTGCTCAATTTGTTGATATGACATGAATTGTTTCACAGGTTCACTACTTCTGGCCTCCAAATTCTACAAACCAGGCAAACTTTGAGTTGGCGTGGCAGGAAGTCTGCAGTGAAGCTGGAGGTTGTGTTATTTCCACTGTTCTTCCAGTGATGTTTGGCAGGTAATGTTGGTACACTTTTGCTGAAAAGTTATTAACTTTTGATATTAGCGAAAGAAATGCTGATACTTGGGTTATTTGTTTGGCCACAGGTCTTTGGAGGTTGCGGAGAGCTGTAATGGGGTGGCAAGGTTTGACTTTGAGTATCTGTGTGGAAGACCTGTAATTTACGCCCCCACCTTTGCAGTTTTGGATATATAGCTCATTCATTTTCATTCTTATTTATAGTTCTGTGAACTCATCTTTTGAAGATGTGGAATTTTCAGGTTGGTGCAGCAGATTATATAGCAGTAGCTAGGAATTATCACACAGTGTTCATATCACAAGTTCCAGTTATGAGTATGAAAATTCGTGATAAGGTATATCTTCTGATATCCACCCTAAGTATAGGGGTCATTAAGTTTGCTTTACCATTTCTTTTTTGTTATTTGTTGGTGTTTTCTTGTGATTCAGGCTCGAAGATTTATAACACTAATAGATGAGCTATACAACTATCATTGCCGGGTGTTCTGCCTGGCATCATCTTCCATTGACGAGTTATTTCAGGGCACTGAAGAAGGAACACTCTTTGACATGGAAAGGCAAGGCCTTTTTTACTTGAGACCATTCAAGCTTTATAATTGAAAATGAGTGAAAGCAAAAATGACTGATGATAAGATGCACCAATGCAGCTTCCAGTTTGAGACGGATATTGAAGGGGGAAAACTAAGGAGAGATGTCACGGCAGCAGGCACTCTAGGAACGAGGCCCACATCCACTGGGCTCGAGTTTATCATGTCTGGTCAAGAAGAGTTGTTTGCCTTTCGAAGAGCTGTAAGTAAAATTAAAGAAAAACTCATTCGATTTGTAGAATACTGTTAATTGAATTAAGTAATAGTTACTAACGCATCTTAATAAATGCAGATATCTAGACTGATAGAAATGCAGACTCCTCTGTACTTGCAAGGTGTTAAAATTATGCATCCTTTATTTCGCCAGCAGATCAGTCAACAGCTTCCAGCTCATGCCTCTTCTCTTTGTCACACCCCACCAGCCCTTTGAATACGTGTAGGTGCATGTGCACACAGTGCCCACTTATTATAAGTATTGCGGCACCCCTCAGTTTGCTGACATGTACAAGAGAGAAGATGATTTTTTTCTTTCCCATTTTTTGTTAATGTTAGTTATTATCTTTGTATTTGGAGTAATCGACTTCATCCTGCACTTGCATTTCCTGTAAGTAGCACATGAATAAATTGAATGAGCTTTAAAACTGTGAATGAAAAGGAAAATTGCAGTTAATAACAGTGTGCTTTTTTCATTCTTATTTTTTTAATGCCGAAGTTAGAGCCAAGTATGATTGTACGTTATGTGATGCGCCTTTCCATGCAAACACTTGCTAAATATGGTTGCAATGATTTTTCCAAAGTTCTGGGGATTCAAATTTCAGTACTGTATGGCACATTTTCGAAGATGGCATAATACTGTATTATTATTGCTTAGTTTCCTTCACTGATCTTAATTGAATTCTTACCTAAGGCTGATAATTCCTTGTGGTTGTCCTCGCATCTGAAAGTACTGGGATATAATGACTTGGCTAGTCTGTAGTCTGTACATGTAAATTGGTACTCCTGTTTCAGCTGGTACTGGTACACAGCCCAATATGGATAAGTTGAGCTTGTGAACTAGATTTATACCTTTTGTTGGCAATTTAAATGAAAGAGTGGAAACTAATGTTGAATTTTGAGACTTTTAACTGATTCACATTATTTAGTAGATTGTATGAGATTATGTGCCGAAGTGTTGCTTCCTTGAGACTGCAGCGTTGGAATGAATGTTGGCTCTAGGAGTTAGAAAGGAGGTCATATGAGTGCTTTTCCAGCAGAGTGAAGCTAACTAACAACCTAATTTCTACTTGCTGGTATGCACTTTCCATTTTTCATATTTTAATAGTATTTGGATTGGATTTGACAGGAGGATAAAGAACAAGGGAAGGAAGAGTGACATCTGCCTCCAGGATGAATAATGAACAGGGGTTATTTCATAATAATTGGCATATCTGTCTTACACAAAAAATTTGGTCATCAAGGATACTAGATCTAACCACTTTCTTCTGTGTGTTAGGCTGAAATATTGACATTTTTAGGCCCCTTAGGTGAATGCACTTTCTTCTGTGTGTTAGGCTGAAATATTGACATTTTAGGCCCCTTAGGTAAATGCACATGCTGGCAAAACTCTGAATCCATGTCTTGACAAAATTAAACACCAAAATTCAATGCATCCTTTGCAGCTTAGTAGATCTGAGTGTGCACTTGTAAGTTTGTAGTAGTACTACGGTGCCCTTGTAATTTTACTTTCTTCTCTCCATTGTCTGTTTTGTTTTTCCTTTTTGGATACAAGTACTGTTAATGAAATAGAAATAGAGTTTGTTAAAGTGGGGTACTTGCTTACCAGAACAATCATTTCAACATTAATGAGTTTACTGGTACCAACTGAGCTGATGTTTAAATTTTGCTTCCATAGTATGTCAACATGACCAAATTGAAATATAGATAGTATAAAAATATACAAGTTAAATGGAAAAAATTATTTGGAGAAAAATGATTTAACAAAAACACATAAATTAGTTCATTAATAAGCTTACATTACTCCATAGTATTGTTTTACACCAACAAAGTCCACTCAACTCATGCATAAAACTGAAAATATGACACTACTAATTAAACCAACAGATAAAAACTTAACTCTGATACGATACCGAATGATAAAAGTACTCCTGTATATAAGACAGAATCCTATTGATCCCAAAAGAGTTTGATTTAGCACTTGCTAATCAGTCATCTCACCCTCATCTCCCTCAGTTTTAGGTTTACGAGTAAAATAACCAATTCTCAGCTGGTCGAATCTAGCAGATACATCATCTTCATCGTCAAAGTCTACATAATACTCCTGGTACATTTGAGCAACATGGGGTAAACATTCGTTTCTTAGCTCCTCCAACTTTCTCTCGTAGACATGTTCACTACGAAGCTCCTTGTGCTTTAGCCACTTGATGACAAGCTTCACCGCACGATTGATGGACTCCCTATGCACATGTGGCATACTCTTAACGGCCTTCCTCTCCTCAACTGCATTCTTCAATGCATATGCAAAGCTTTCAAGTTTGTTCCTGGCACAAACGTTTCTCCTGTGCTCCTCATCCTCAGCCTTGAACCTTTCAGCATCCTCTATCATAAGCTCTATCTCTTCATTAGTCAGCCTATCTACATTCATCAAGGTCATGTGTCGCTTCTTACCAGTAGAAGTGTCCTCTGCTGTAACATTGAGAATACCATCTGCATCGATTTCGAAACAGACATTGATATTGGGCACCCCCCGAGGGGCAAAGTGGATTCTATCAAGGGTAAATTGACCAAGGAGGTTGTTATCTTCAGGCCTGGCTCGCTCCCCTTCATATACTCTAATATCGATAGCCGACTGAAAATCATAACATGTTGTGAAGATTCTTTCTTTCTTGACGGGAATCGGTGTGTTTCTTGGAATTAAGACAGTTAGTACATCTCCTTTGGTCTCTATGCCAAGAGACAGTGGGGTGACATCAACTAGCACTAGGCTTTGGACATCCTCACTGCCTTGGCAACTTAACTTGGCTGCTTGTAATGTGGCTCCATACGCCACGGCCTCGTCAGGGTTGATGCCTTTGCAAAGCTCTTTGCCATTGAAATAATCTTGGAGAAGTTTTTGGACCTTTGGGATCCTACTCGAACCGCCTGCAAGCACAACCACATCAATGCTCTCTTTGATAGTGCCCGCATCTTCGAGGCACCTCTTCACTGTCTCCAAACAACTCCTGAAGAGGACTATATTAAGCTCCTCAAATCGTGCTCTGGTGATGGAGGAGTCAAAGTCTATTCCCTCAAAAAGACAGTCAATCTGGATTGCGGTACGAGTAGTAGTAGAGAGCATTCTCTTTGCTCGCTCGCATGCAGTCCTCAGCCTGCTCAAAGCCCGAGGATTACCTCCTATATCCTTCCCATGTTTCCTTCTAAACTCATTAATAAAGTGCTTCACCATTCGGCTGTCAAAGTCTTCGCCTCCGAGATGTGTATCTCCAGCAGTGGCTTTTACCTTAAAAACACTGTCCTTGATGGAAAGTAGAGAGACGTCAAAGGTGCCACCACCTAGGTCAAACACAAGCACATTCTTTTCCACACTGGAGTCGCTTTCCTTGCCAAAACCATATGCTATAGCAGCTGCAGTGGGCTCATCCATGATACGCATTACATTGAGACCAGCAATCCGGCCAGCATCCTTCGTGGCCTGGCGTTGCGCATCATTGAAGTAAGCGGGGACAGTGACCACCGCATTTTTTATTGCAGAGCCAGCAAAAGAATCAGCGATCTCCTTCATCTTCACGAGCACCATGGAGGATATCTCTTCTGGGGCAAAAAGTTTTTCCTCGCCTTTAAACCAGACCACAATCTTGGGCCTGTCGCAACTGCCGGAGGTAACTTTGAAGGGCCATAGTTTGATGTCACTTTGGACAGCGACATCAGAGAATTTTCTTCCAATCAAGCGCTTCACGGCTGCGAGGAAAAGTCATACATGATCATTAATTAAAATAAGAACAGCTTAATGCCTTAATCTGATTAATAAAGTGCCTCAGTGCCAGCTACTGCATAATTGGTTCAACAAACACCAATTCTTATAAGACTTATTTGATATTATCTTGTCCATTTATTATAAATTTAATTCCTCTACCCTTTCATTTCTCTTTCCTTCATTTCCTCCTTTTCTAAAAAAAAATAAAAATAAATAAATAATAGAATGCAGTATTAGTGTATTACATGAATTTGCAACCTTCTGTGACTCTATAATAACCGTTTTCAGTTAGTATGACCTTAACTTGCATAAAACAGAATAAATAATGTGTTTTGGTTAAAATTTTCTATTATCTCGAGGCTGTATAAAGGTACCATTTTTCTTCCCAAAACTTAGTTTATTCTTTCTCCAAAGGGAATACAAAGTACTTTTAACTTTTTTTTCATTTTGCAAATCTAGAGATGCATTCTTGTTTATTATTTTTTTGAAAGAAAGGGATCAGAGATTTGTTTAGAAATCAATAAACGGAGTCCGTAAAGAACATACAACACTCGAAGGAAAAGAAAGCAGCTAACCGAGCATCTGGTACTAGGGGCGGACCCACATGGTCCAGGGGGAGAAGCCCCCTAGATTTTGAGTTTTAGTGATGATCTATCGGTCTCGATCGATTTTGCCCCCTGCAAATTTTTTTACCTTCCTATGAATATTTGATTTGTAATTCGTGTTAAATTTAGTGTTAAAATCAAAATAAATTTCTTGAATTATGATTGGTAATTAGAATTATAAGTTAAAGCATCTGAAATTACAAGTCAGAGAATTAGAAAGTAGAAGTCAAAACATTATTTTTTTTATCGAATACCCAAGTAGTTAATGGGCTTAATCCGATTCGCTATTTAAATCCGATTCAATATTTTTTTGCCCCTCCTAACGAAAATCTTGGATCCGCACGTTTGGTACCATGTGTACCCTTCACATGTTCACAACCAACTTATGATACCAGGCAGTCCAACAGTAAGTCCATCTAACAAACTGTCTTATTCTCACTGAGAACCACACCGATCACAGTTGATCAGTGCATTGGTTTACAAGTGAAAGGCCATAAGATTCCAATATATTAATTTGAGATCCTCATCTCATGCTCAAGAAAATAAATATCTTATTCTCACCCTCTAAAGAAAATAGAATAAAAGATACAAAAGTGACAAGCATGGCAACAGTTAACACATACATCAGGCAAGTAGATGTTCTTAATCATATAGATGTGGCAACTAAAGTACTGTTCAATCTGAAAACGATATTTGTTTTCCATCAAAGAATTTAAATTAATATAGACTGTTAGTTTTGAGAATTACTAAATAATTTGGAAACCCATAAATAAAGAACTAGATCAGTTTTGCATCTATGGCTCTCTCTATATGTGAATTTGATCGGATTCAAAGTTTCAGACTTCAATTTCATTTAGTGACTTCATTCAAGATTTGTCAATATAAAAAATATTGTTAAAGGATCCTACGAAAGTTGGTGTATAATGATTATCTGCTCAACAACGAGACGTGTGTTGAAACTTGAAACTTCAAAAAAAAAAAAAAATCTTTTCTATTGAATTACCGTATATAATTAGAGATTGTAATAATTAAGACGTACCAAAGACAGTATTTGTGGGGTTCAGGGCAGCTTCATACTTTGCTGCTTCACCAACAAGCCTCTCAGAACCCTTGAAGGAAACACAAGAAGGAGTAGTACGGTTTCCCTGGTCATTCGCAATGATCTCAACACGGTTCTGTTGTTGTTGCCACAGGCCGACACACGAATAAGTTGTTCCAAGGTCAATACCAATCACTGGCCCCTCAGTTTTACACTCCATGTATACAAACAGTAAGGTGACAAATGAGAAAAGGGGAAATGGAAGGTAAAAAAAAAATGTTGCTGTCTCGCTGATGAGTGATGCGTGAATGGGCGAATGAGAGTTCATTTATAAAGAAGGTAAATCTGTTCGTTCTCCGTGCAAATAGGTTCTTGGAAAAGGATGAAGACAGTGATGACGGTTGGGATGCTACAATGAGTCTTTTCATGTGCCCTTTTTTTTAAAACTGAAATGTTTAGTTTCTACTTTCTACAAACATTTTTCGGAAACAATGATGTATCTCTTAGTTCTCTTTTTGTTTCTTATTTTAATATTTTGTGTTGTACGCCGAAAATATAAATTATTTGGTTTGAACCACTAGAAACAGTAAGAAAATCGTCACATAAGAAACAAAACAGCAATAGTGAATATGTTTTATACAATTGGGAGGAATTATCACTGGAAAGAGGGGGAAAAAATGAAGGGTTTTTTTTTTTTTTTGTAAGTGCGCAGCCCCACTGATTTCATTACAGGAATCAAAAATTTTAACAAATGCTCGGCATCAAACATCTGTTACCTGTCATACAAAACTAAAAAAAAAAAAAAAGATTTTCGTTCA
Source organism: Carex pumila (assembly GCA_033356055.1). Taxonomy (NCBI): domain Eukaryota; kingdom Viridiplantae; phylum Streptophyta; class Magnoliopsida; order Poales; family Cyperaceae; genus Carex; species Carex pumila. The sequence goes on along the minus strand of JARJHM010001308.1, from coordinate 9,516 downwards.
CACTATTTTGTTCACAATCTCTCTACAACGTTATTCACTTCCGACACTTCCGATTCAACTGTATTTAACTACCTCCGTCTCTGTTTCCTTTTTCTACAATTCCTTAAGCAAAACCTAGTCTCCATCTCTCTCTAAAATCTAAACCCTTGCTGCCACTCCATCTAAAAGTTGGCCTTTTTCCCTTTCTCCTAGAAACATCTCCGATCATTATCGGCCCTAATTTGGCATCTCCGAGCTCTCCTTCCCATTCTTTTCTAACAATAATCTTTCTCATGTTAGCCGGGTCTGCATATATTATTGCTCTTTCTAGAGTTCTTTCACCTCCATTAATTGCATATTCGTTTGATGAACATATGAACGAATTTGCCAAATTAAATTCGTCAGAGCATCACCGAGTTCACGCGTTCAAAAAAACATATCCACTGATTGCAAAATTCGTTTGACGAACGACGAATTCGCCAAATTAATTTTGTCGGAGCATCGAGACAATCTTTCATCTAAAGGAGATATCATTATTTCGTCGGTAAATCAATAGATTTTTTTTTTTAGCAATTGCATATAGCAAGCTGAGGGAGCCGATCTATCATTATTTGAACTTTGATTTGAATTTCGATGGTGTTATTTATTGTTCAATAATGAATCTTATATTATCTCAATGTTTCATTTGAATTTGATATTTGAATTCAAAATTAGATAGATCATTCTGTAATGTCGTTAATTTAAATTTTTTAATTTAAGAACTTACATGATTCAATATTTTGTTTTACAATATTCAATTTCACTTTCGAAAGAAGAACACGACAAATTATCTCTGATTTTCATCATTTGTGATTTGAATTGAAAAGTAATAGTGGAATTTAAATTTTCAATATTTTTCTAATAGATTTACAAGAACTATACAATATTTTACAAGATATATGAGTCAGATTTAAAGGTTATATAGAATATTTTATTAGATATAGTTCACACTTTTACATGATATATGCATCATTTTACAGTATTAAGCTATTATTATTTTTATTTTTGTCTTTTTATTTTGAATGTTCTAAATGTTATATACATACAATTGATTTATAGTTTAGATATAGAGTTTAAGTTGACAGTTTTATAGTATTGAAATTTTATATTTTTTATATTTTGTTTTATCATTTTCATATGCTTATTTTATATTATTGAAATTTTATAGTTTTATGTTCTGTTTTCACAATTTAAGTTGACAATTTTATATTATTGAAAATTGATACTTTTTAAATTTTATTTAATCGTTTTCATCTGCTAATTTTACATTGTTGAAAATTTATAGTTTTTACGTTTTGTTTTTACAGTTTAACTTAATATTTTTAACATTATATTTTATCATTTTCATCTATGAATTTTGCATGACTGCAATTTTATAGTTTGTACATTTTATTTTTATAGTTTAAGTGATCAATTTTACAGTATTCATTATTTTGATGATTTATTTGTATGTTCATTAAATAAAGAAAAAAATTATTCGGATAATTTAATTTGACCTTTTTAGCACGTTTTTTCATCGAAATAACTACTAATAACTAATACTAAATGCTAATAATTTTCTATAACTGCAATTTCCGAAAATACAGCAAGTGGACACTTTGAAAGTACATTTTTTTTGTCTTGTTGTGCAACTTAAAATCTGTTTCTAACTATCATGGAACTACTTGAAATACTAGCTGGATGTTTTTTTTTTATTAATTAACATATTTTATGTGATATATTGTGTAAATGTACGTTATAGTATTCACATAAGTTAAATGTCAGTTTTTCTTTAGAAAATTGTGGACAACGAATTGTGGACAAGTAGATGGTTCCAAGAAAAAAAAAAGTACAAACCATATAATCTAGGAACTCAAAATAAAAATAAATCCACTGAAGGAACCGGAATTTGTTTCGTAAAATATTTGGCATCCATAGTATGGTTAATTTTAAATACAAAAGCATAATTCTTTGAAATTGAAAACATAATTAATATTTTCTAAAATCAGCATAACTTAAATGAAAAATAAAGCTTGAAATTTACATTATGATGCAGATCCCTCGAAATATAAATTTGTGAGGTGCAGCTTTCTCATTCTTCCTGACATTTTGTTTGTTTTTACATAATCAGTCATAAGTTGTTAAAAAAGAGAGACAATGAAGTTAACAATAACAATAAATAGGGAAATCCTTCACTAGCATGTTATTCACTAAAGGAGATTTACTTGCATCACACACAAAGCAATACAACAGTCTCCTCAGTACAATCCCAAATCACTAAATAAAATGCTAACAATAAATAGGGAAACTCTATCCCCTCATACGAGTTAATCCAACAGTCTTTGCTAATGCTGAAGGTTAACATAAAAGTTCATAAATGTACTTGAATGGCCATCTTGCTCAAACTCCTTCTGCTTGGATAAGTACAAAAAGGGGGCTATCTCCTAGCTTTTCTCGCCCCTGAAAATTTTGTCACATAAATAATAGTTTCCTATATATACACAGGTAACATACTGATGATAATTTCTCATGGATAATTACAGTATATATGAAATATTTTAAAGCTTTGGAAGTGAGAAAAAGGAGAGTTTGTTGGCAGTGAATGTTAATTACAAGTGTGTATCCAATTGGGAATATGTTTCTTTCGCAAAATAGATCTAATTGTTTCATAACAAATTAGCACACATCATGTATTACTTGCATAGAATATTTTTTTGCTTAAATAAAAGAACTCCCAAAACAAAAACAAACAAACAAAATCAGAGACTTCTAAAACAATATTGCTTTTTAATATTATTCTTAGTGCATGCGATGAAATCTTACCTTTAACTCAGGCAGCTCAATAACACAAGCACTTTCAACGACTTCTGCACCAACACGCTCTACAAAAAAATATAACAAAATTTTATTCTAATCTACAAAAACAGATGTGTAAAATCAATATTAGTCAAATGCCAATAAAAAAATGTATAGCACACACTAACGAGCATAATGAGATTGCATAATGTGAAGGCAAATTATAGTACCAGATTCTAATTTTGCAGGCTGCAACTTTGCTTTCTCATGTCTTTATTTTAATTTATTCTCTAAAAGGTTGTACATTTTCCAATAAAAATCAAAGAACTGTTAACAAGTATATATGATAAGAAAGATAATAGATAACCTAGAAGTCGAATGGCAGCACTTAAGGTCCCTCCAGTGGCAACAAGATCATCTATGACAAGAGCCCGGTCTCCAGACTGTACTGCATCCACATGAATTTCGATTTTATCTGTACCATATTCCAGCGAGTACTCCTCGGAAATCACCTCACCTAAGATATGTAGAAAATTTATTTAAAAAGTTACAAGATATTCCTTCGAAAATTTTATGGACACCTGCTAGAATATTAAAATATGTTATGTATAATGCATGCTCAATAGCTCAAAATAAATATGAAAAATTTGAACATATCTTTCACAAGTCTGTTTCAACATATTGGGTAGTAAAATACTGATGTTTTATGTTTCAAGACAAAAGGAGAAAAAAGTAAGAAATAGTGAAATATTCAAATTCCGGAATCAAAGCAAGTAAATGTACCAGGTAGTTTCTTCGGTTTTCTCATGGGAACAAACTTGGCCCCAATAGCTAAGGCAATTGGAGGCCCGAATATGAATCCTCTTGCCTCAATACCTGTTATCAAATTACATGCACCTTATCACATTCAAGTAAAGAATTAATTTCTCAATCCATAACATAACACACTCAGCTCTTAGCCTCTAATCTGTCAGTACTCCACTAAGCTGCGTACATGAGCAGCTAGATCAGGTACCAGTATAATAAACCAATGCAGCACAGAGATGTCATTGAACAAAAGAAGAAAGTGGTATAGGACATGTTCAAGTACTAAGGCTTTGTCTATTTGGCTAATTTGGAGTTTAATAAAGGTTTCTGGCAGGATAAGGATTTAAAAAAAGCTAGGATGTTGATCTCTGGAAAAAGACAAACATGTAAACCCCCCTCCGTATTATAATACTTAGACTGTGCACCATTATGCACCTCCTACATATCATAAACGTTAGAATTTCTGATCCAAAGCAAAATAAAGTCAGATTATATACCCTGCAAACCTAATTAATAAAAGAATTTCTGACCTGAAACACAACAGTCAGACTACGTACTGGTCTATGTGCAAATATAGGTACAGTAAGCCCGTAATTAATAAATAGGAACAATTTCTGACCTGCGACAACAGTAATGTCTTTGCTTTTATACCTCTCCACGAACAAATCGATGGTATCTTTAAAAGCTTGGGGATCAAGCAGCAGTGTCGTTATATCCTGAAACATCACACCTGTTCCAACCCAAAAAAAAAAAAAAAAATCAGATACAAATTTATCTAATACGAAGTGCTTCGGGCAAATTTGTTTTCAACTTACCGGGTTTGGGGAAATCAGGGATAACCCGGATCGACGCGGCGATCCGCTTAAGGCGGCTATCATCTGTACATGCCATGGAGATAGATCCGTTCGTACGGATACGGCGGACCGATAGGGTTCTAGGTGTACGGACGACGACGGAGGGAAAGAAACGACTGGAGGGGACCGGCGATTGGAGGTGTGAAGACAAACAATTCAGCGACTTAAAAAGAAGCATGCTCAGCAGTACCTTGTAAAAGTAACGTAACGGGGTCTCATGTTTCTTTCTGCCAATAGAAACGAAAGTGTTATTTTCAGAAGTTTCGACGAAACCGGATGGCTCCAGTTCCCTAATCTTTTACAGCCGGCTGATTGAAATCTCCATTTGCATTATTTCGAAAGGAGGGGTTTCACTTGGGTTAAGACTTTAGTCCATTTAATGGGTCCCACAAATCTCTGATTTTATTCGCTGTCGTTGAGAAGTGAGAACTATTAATCTATTATACGCTACTTTATTGGTGAGCGCACATAGCGAAGCCTAGATGCCATGAGCTGGGCCTAATTTTGATGTTAATACATAATTTTCTCTTTTTAGTATATTCTTCTATTACTATGGGAAATGGCTCATATGTCATATGCTGAACTTTTGTACGGTTCGGCCCATGGGCCTTGACCTGAGACTCCACTAGAGAAATGGACTCCTTTTGTTGGAACTTGGAAATAGTTCCGCAAACAAAAGTTTTAGGGATAATTGTGTCATTGCCATTCTAAAACCTCATATTTTGAAAATTGTCATTGCAAAGTTGGAGTTCTTGCTAATGCCATTGTAAACTTGTTTTATTTCTATTTTTGCCATTGTTATACAATTTTTATACTTTTTTTATTAAAAATAATCTAAAAAATTCATTTTTGAAATACGTATTTCTGTATTTCCCATTATACCCCTCAGTTAAAATGAATGCAGCCTCTCTCTTCTCTTTCACGTGAGAAAGCAGATCCCTGCCTCCTCTTCTCTTTCATGCGAGAAAGCCTCCTCTCTTCTCTTTCACGCGAGAGAGCCTCCTCTCTGCCTCTTACAATCGCCGATTTCTCCTTCCCTTTCCCGATCCCTCTCTTCCCTGAAATCGCCGATCCATCTCTTCTCTAAAACACAGTCAATCCATCTCTTCCATTCAGCATGCATCGCCATCAATCCAGCAGTGGGAACTCTACGCAATCAATTTCGTCCACCACCGCTCAGCCAAGTGACAGTCCGTTGCCAATCGTGCAATGCCCGAATTGCGGGATCGATGTGAAGAGATTTGTGAGCGGTACCACAGCAAATCCACAGAGGATATTCTACAAATGCGTAAACTACAAAAAGGTACCGAATTTTTTGACAAATGATCTTTAGATTTTACGGATTTCCTGTGATTACCAGTGCCAGTTAGAAGTGCTTTTTTGACAATATCAAGAGATACATTAATTTCTGACTTCTGGCTTCTCCGAGTGGATCTAATCAAATGATTTACTAGCTGTGATTTTTTGACAAATGACTTCTGACTTCTCTGAGCTACCAAAGGATTACCAGTACCAGTCAGTACATGTCTAGAATATATGACATTTATACTGGTAATCCTGTGCCAGTACATTCTGATTTCCTGTGCCAGTATATATGTTATGCATGGTACTAGTCGGTACATACTGGTACATACTGTTTGTTCTTATAAGGGATGTTGTGGCCTTGTGGGGTTCTAGAAAATAACGGCTTTGGGTACTAAGTACCGAGTACATAGACAATGTCAGATTTCGGGTGCACTAGCAATTATTTTTTATGATTTATAAAGTTTAAACAATATATTTCAAATGTTCAACTCCATATTAAAATGTATTTCATCCCAGGTTCTTTTTATTTTTTATTCATCATCATCTTGCTTTGCATAGTGCAGATCCATGTGTTATGGCCTTGTAGATTTATATTTTCGTTGTCAAATATCAAGGAAATATATGCCAGTTGTATAAGGTTATTTCCAGAATTCTTTCTTAAACAAGAGATTATTTTTAGGATCCAGTTTCTTTTTATTTGTAGCATAATTTGTGCTTGTCTACTCGTGGGTACTAGCACTTCAGTGTCTTATACCAGCTGCTTGTTATAAGTAATATTCTCCAGTACCAAGTTGACCTGGACAAATGTTTTCTTTATTATTTCAGTTACTTGTTTTTTTTACCAACTACTGTCTTATGGTTTATTTTATTGGTTGTTTAAGCACTGAGTAGGTGCAATGAGATTGGAATTTTTAGGCAAAAAAAATAATTATTCCAGTCAGGCACCCAATTGGTACTGTTTAAGTGAAATTATACTATTATTATGGGTCTTTGTGCATTTTTTCGTGCAGGTTCTAGATGTGGGAAGAGAACTACAAGGCATATCTTTGTGACATTAGAGTTGTGGGCATGCGGAGTGATCCTGAGAATGACCTATCTGATGCTATTCGAATTGTCACTCGATTTGATAACGAGATTGGAAAATTGAAGCAAGTAGCGGAGAAGATAATATTTGTTCTTATTATAAATATTGTTGTGTTGATTAGTATTTTGATTGTAATTAATTGCAAGTAGTTAAATGCCTTTTAATGGTTGATTATGCAAGTAATGTAGAAATGTAGTGTATAAATGCTTGATTATGTATGTTAATGCCTTTTAATGGTTGATTATGCAAGTCGTGTAGAATTGTAGTTTGATTATTTAAGAAATGTTTAGTGTTAGTCTGTTGTCACTTGATGGTTGTAAATGAACTAAAAATTCATCCTTGAGCTTATTGATGTGCATGCCTTTTGGATTACTAAAAGGTACTTGTTGTATGCATTACAAAAGAAGTGCATTGCATTTCTTTTTGACAAATGTAGCGTATGTATGTTGCACTAAGTAAAAATCCGAATAGTAAATACAAATGACAAGTACAAAATAGCAAAAATCCACATCAAATGCACTAAGCAAAATTCAGTAAATACAAATGACAAGTACAAAATAGCAACATACATACAGTACAAAATAGCAAATGACAAGTAAATACAAATATCCGCATCAAATGACAAGTACAATTTATTAAATACAAATGACAAATACAAAATAGCAAAAATCCGCATCAAATGCACTAAGTGAAATCTACAAAAATTTCACAACAATTTCAAGCTTTAGTAGAGACTGATTCTGACGACGACGCTGAACAGGACTGATATTGGACTTGTATTGGATTAGTCCTTTTATTGCATTATATGATGCACAACAGATTGTGAGTAATGGCAAACTGTGTGTGCTCAGTCAGCTTTTTGATAAGATGTCATTTGATGATTGTTGAGGAACCTAGCTTTAAATTTGGTTGGTTGCTCACACTATTACATCAACTAAGATCGGTTACTGGTTTCTGCTTGTGTTAGTTTGTAATAATCTAGAAGTCAATAATATGATAATTTATCATAAAGCTTTGTTCATGAATTGGATGATTAATATCATTTTGTTGCCTTGAGTATTATTGCATTTATGGATCATTTCGAGTTCATGACTGAAATTGTGAAACTCCATAATATAGATGATATATACTCTTAAAAGGTCACTAACCAAGGTAATTAGCAGGAACACTAATTACTGCGAAAAGGTTAGTATGTGGATTAAAAGATGGTTAAGTTTTACAAACCACCTGACACGAGATGTCATTTTAATCACATAGATACATGTTCTAGGAACATGGAATTTGACAGACCCCGAATGAGACATTAAATAGAATTGTGTTCGTGTCATTAATGTTTCTCATTCAGTGTCACGTTCTAAAGTATGAGGTATTTATCGTTCCCACTAAGAAATATATATGTGTGATTGCTATCTACCGCTGTCCGTAAAAAGCAGTCATAACGGTAGCATTCCCATATGTATAGCTTAGCTGAGGAAGTGATAGTCTACCAAAAGTACTATTTGTCCCTCGTATCTCTATACGAGCTATAGCATCACTGGGCCCCTTGATAGAGTTAGATTATCTGCTAGCGGTATAATTACAAGAGTAATTATATTTGATAATCTGCTCAAGATCAAGAAAAGATTCAGTTAGCAAGGATGACACACATCTACCTTGAAACTGATCTGATAGCTATGAGACAGAAGAACAAACACAAGTAAATTGTTTACTGGATCGTGATATTGTACAGTACAGCATCATCTGTGTAATTGGATGGTCATGATGTGTTGCCAGACGCCACCCATGATTATAGAAGTTAAAACAGTTTTAACTCTATTTACCAACATAACACAGATCCTATTGGATCACACCATATAGGAGTTAATGTTAGTTTGTAATAATCTAGAAGTCAATAATACGATAAATTAATCATAAAGCTTTGTTCATGAATTGAATGTTTATTTATATATCATTTTGTTGCCTTGAGTATTATTGCATTTGTGGATCATTTCGAGTTCATGACTGAAATTGTGAAACTCCATAATATAGATAATATATACTCTTAAAAGATCACTGACCAAGGTAATTAGCAGGAACACTAATTACCGCTATAAGGTTAGTATGTGGATTAAAAGATGGTTAAGTTTTACAAACCACCTGACACGAGATGTCATTTTAATCACATAGATACATGTTCTAGGAACATGGTATTTGACAGACCCCGAATGAAACATTAAATAGAATTGTGTTCGTGTCATTAATGTTTTCATTCAGTGTCAAAGTTCTGCAGTATGAGGTATTTATCGTTCCCACTAAGAAATATATATGAGTAAGTGTTATCTAACGCTGTCCGTAAAAAGCAGCCATAACGGTAGCATTTCCATATGTATAGCTTAGGTGAGGAAGTGATAGTCTACCAAGAATACTACTTGTCCCTCGTATCTCTATACGAGCTATAGCATCACTGGGCCCCTTGGTAGAGTTAGATTATCTGCATGCAGTATAATTACAAGAGTAATTATATTTGATAATCTACTCAAGATCAAGAAAAGATACAGTTAACAAGGATGACACATATCTACCTTAAAACTGATCTGATAGCTATGAGACAGAAGAACTGACACAAGTAAATTGTTTACTGGATCGTGATATTGTACAGTACAGCATCATCTGTGTAATTGGATGGTCATGATG
>JARJHM010001307.1:0-39801 GCA_033356055.1 Carex pumila | reverse complement strand
AATACTTCCCTCTTAGATGCGTTAAACCTCAACTTTCGCATTTTGGCCTAATTTATCTAAGTCACTTGTTGGTTTACTAAAAGTATCCAAGGACTTTCGCCTCAAGGAAAGTTTCGCCTTTCGGGTACTCCTTGGTTTCACCCTACTTCATATACTTTATTCGGTTGGATTAAATGTCATAGACTTGGCTCCTAACACATAGATGTGCGCATTCATCTAGAGGGATGACTAATCGATTCAAGCAAGCACAAATAAAGCAATCGAAATACTACTCAACAAAGTAAAAACAAAGCATTCAACACAAAATCCAAGTAGCATGCAACAAAACCGAACTAGAAACTACATCTTACCCCTAGAAACAAAGTAAATTAGCTACTCATGTTCACAAGATAACACAAATAACAAGAGATAAAAGAGTTCATGACAAAACAGTGGAAAATCCGAAGAACCGTGGCAAAACTCGCGTTTTTCCCCTCTCTTCCTCTTTTCCTCCTCTTGTCTTTTGCTCCAAGAAAGAATGATTGAGTTCCAATCCAGAATCCCCCCTTTTTTTGGTGTGGAAATCTCTCATTTAATGCCCCAGATCGCGTCTGCAAAGGCTTCCTTTTCGGCCTCCTTGATTTCAGCTGATTTCAGATTCCAGCTGGATTTGCCAATTTAGCGCCGTACGGCCCGTAGGGGACCCCATACGGGCCGTATGCCTGTGTTTTGTCTTGGAGACTTGATGCCTCTGCTATGGAACCTTCTGTGTGGTGGGGCAGATCCTGTACGGCCCGTAGGGTATGTCATACGGGCTGTATGAAAAGTAGTCAGAACCAGTTTTTCGCCCTTTTTCCTGCAAAATACCAAACAAAACATAGCAGTACCACATTTCATCGAAATACAAGTATAAAGTCCACATTTATAGGCTTTAAAACACAGGTTTTAGTGCGAATTAGGGCTGTAAACTAGATATAATATGGAGATATCAAAGCATACCTTTCTTTTATTAAGCTCATCACTATCTTTTCTGTCGTTGTGTTTTCTCTTACTTCTGTCACCTTGTCCACCCACCCTATGTACTCTCTACACACTCCAATCTGGTCCTTTATCTGTGTTACTTTGTCCTTTGCCCAGTTTTTAATCGCCCCTGTGAGAGATTGTAATTTTTCATGAAACTCTTGTGGTGTTGTCGCCTGACTGCTTCCTTGCCAGTTTGAGATAATTGTTTCCTTGAGTTGCGGTGATCTTAGCCATAGGTTCTCGAATCGGAAGAAGTTGGTTTTGTTGCAGTTAGTTTGTACCGTGTAGAGAATGGGGCAGTGATCTGATGATGTGTTTGGTAGTGTTTTTTGGTTCGATATGGGGTATGTGGTGTTCCACTCTGTGGATATCAGGAAGCGGTCTAATCTTGCCATGGCTGCTCGGTGTTGTCCATTTGCCCGTACCCATGTGTACCGTCGGCCTTGTAATGGCAGATTGATCAAACCTAGTGATGATATGAACTGCTTGAATCTGTTCGGCTGCGCCCATGTTCTATGTGTGTTCCGATCTGTTGGGTCTATTGTGAAATTGAAGTCCCCACAGACTACCCACGGTGTGTTGTCACTAGGTTTGCTTTCTTGTAATTCATTCAGAAACTCTTGTCTGTGTGTGGCGGTTGAGGGTCCATACGCCCCTGTGAGATAGAATTTTTGCTGATCGTCCTTGTTTGTGAGCAGAATTGTAACCGTGTGGTTTCTAGTTTGTGTGTTGATCTCCTGAAATTTATTCTCTGCCCAGGCAATGAGAACCCCTCCTCTGGTTCCGTTCGCCTTCAGTACTCTGCTTTGTTTCAAATTATTTCCGCAAGTCTCTCTGAGAATTCCATCTGTGAATTGTGACATCTTTGTTTCTTGTAAGCATATAATGGTGGGTTTCTCCAATAAAATCGTCTGTCTGACTGCAATTCTCTTATCTCTTTCATTTAGACCCCTCACATTCCATGACAGGATTTTGATTTTTGCTTTGTAATTCATTGTAAAACAGTGAGCAACGAGTAGTAATAATAATAGCTTTGGATTTTGTGTTGGATGGAATGGTACAACATTGGCACTAGGCCTGCACTCCCCCTTTTACAAAATAAATTAGCCCGTGTCTCCCCAGTAGTTCCTCCTACTATGCTGCACTACCACCCCCTTTGTTTCCCACCACTTCCTTTTTCCCAGCCTTCGCGGCACCTCTCATACAACGGACTACTCTTAAGCAAAAGTAAACAACTCCTAAACTGTCTTAGCTGCATTACTACCCTACCTCCTTTTTTCCTTGCACGATACATGATTAAACCTACTAAACAACTATTAAATATTACTAATCACTTGCTCAGCCTAATTCCCAACCTCTGTAGCTCTCCCTTCTTCCATTTCCTCTTGCCTCCGGACCTCTTTGTTAACTTCCTCCTGCAGGGGTTCATTCATCTCAATTCCTGCGGCCGCCAGCAGGAGCTCAGCTTGAATTTCTGTCAGTGGCTCGGTGGTCTGATTGTATGTCCTGCTCGGCTTGTCTGCCCCTTTTGCTTTGTTGTTGTTTCTCTTCCTTGGTTGAGTCGCCTCGTATCCCCTCACCATTTGTGCCCTTTCCAGCATCGGTATGTATGGGCCGTCCATCTTCTTTTTAATTCTGGGGCTCCGCCTTGCTTCTCTATTAGCCTCCTTGGGTGGGGGTCTCGGCAAGCTTTTGGGCGTTGGTCTGATTGTATCCTCTTCAGAGACTGTCTTAGCCGATTCGGGCAGCCCACAGTTTTCTATCTGCCCAGGTTCGAAGCCCGGAGGGAATTTTGGTCCGTCAGCCTCAGCCTCATTTGGGTGATATCCAATTTGGAGCGGGCCTGTATGGATTGACCCCTCTGCATGTAGCGGGCCTGTAGGGGTTGGCCCTGTTGCATGGAATTCAATTTGAAGCTGTTTGGTTGGAGGCCCACAATTGATTCCATCTATGAGCTCGAAATATGGGCCAGAATGGTTTATGTTAGTCAGCCCAGGATTTGTATCATGTATTAGGAAGTGGATATCTGTCACCTCGGGGCTTTGCCAGCTGTTACGCCCCTGAAGTTGGTTATCTGTCTTGTCCGCCGAACTCTTTGGTCCCCTTAGTACTTTGACCTTGTTATCTTGCCCCCACGCCCAGCCTTTTGTACCTCTTTGACCGTTATCCATCTTGTTCCATTTAATGTTGGCGAAGCTATAACACGCGACAGGTGGTACCTTCAGTACTTGCAACGAAATGCGTGCTGCCACAGTGGATCCCATTTGAACCGTTACATTTGATCCCAGCGTAACCGTGATTGCCCTTGCAGCCATCGTGTGTCTGCATGTTTTAGGTGCAAACAATGTAGCCACCGCGCGGTTCATCTTCTCCGGCTGGTCGTCTGGCGGCATATTCTCCGGTTGTCTCATAACTTGTATTAGCTTAGCAATCTGCTCCTGTACCTTTTGCCTCTCTTGCTCTCTAGCTATCGTGGCTGGGTTTTGACCTTTGACCTTCTGCTCCTTCTCCTGCCCAGTGTTCGCTTTCTTCCGCCATATTTGCAGCGGTGGCTTCTCTCCTCTTTTCATCAGTTTGACTGGTATTACCTTTGCTTTTGGGATCCATAAACCTTTAGGCTTGCGACTGAAAGCCTGCGCCTGTCCTCGAATTGGCATGCGAAGGTCCGCTGCCCAGGACTGTTCTCCTGATGACGCCGCCCATGGGTGGTCATTCGATGATGCACTGCTTGAGCCCGAGTAGCTATGTATGTTGGGTGAGTCCTGCCTCTGCTGTGGCTGTTGTTGTTGGGGCCCTGCTGTATGTTGCCTTCTTTCTGGTGGTGGTGGTGGAGGGGGAAAGTCGATGGGGTCTTCAATGCGCCATGCCATCAGTTTGACCCGTACTCTCCTGTCATAGTCCCCTACCCTTGCTTTGAGAAATTTGGGCAAATGGCTGGGATGTTTGGTGGCGATCCGAATGGTTATGTGCTGCATCTGGCTTGCATGCAAACCGTATGGTTGGATCCCTTTGACTGTCCCCAGCTTCACCGCAAGTCGGTTTATGCCTTCACTATTCCTCATGAATAGTGGAACTCCCAGTAATCTGACCCATGCCTCGTACCTTGGAGGGTGAAATTGCATGCCATCTGTTGGTTGCCATGCGTACAGTGAGAACTGCGCACCTAAAGATGGTATTGCGTACAGTCCTTGTTGGACTATGGCATTCCTCAGTTGGTCGCCCTGACAGACCAGCAGCAGTTTGTTCTCATCAATGGTCTCAATAGCGTATGGGTCCGGCCTTCCCCCATGGATTCTCGCCAGTGTCCTCTGTACTTGCAGTATGAAGTTTGGTGAGTATTCTCCAAGTTGCAGGTCAATCCATGCTGCTCTGAGAAGGTACTGATTGATCGGGTTGAGTGGTTCGTGAGGTGGTAGGAATGCATCTTCCTCCTCAGGCCTCACATTGAGGAAAGGCTCGAACTCCGCTTCGTTCATGTTGTGGTTTAAGGCTTGTGCGTATGATATCTCAGGTTTTTTGAAAGTTGGTTTGTAAGTGTGTGGTCTGGGTGGGGGTTTGGTTGGTTTTATATTGCAGTTGTAGGAGTAATGGCCCAGTCGAGAGCATTTATGACATCTCAACGGTTCCCTACACTGTGCAATGCGGTGTTGCTTGGACAGGCACCTAAAACACCTATTCCTGTTGAATTCAGTGTAAGATGCGTGCTTTGGTGGTTTTGTTCTGCCTTGAGTGCCGGTTTTGTTTTGGGATCGGTCCTTCCTTCTGTTGACGATTTGCCATCCTTCGTCTTTTTCCTTGTCGCCATTGATTCGCCTTGAATTCGCTTCTGAGTCGCCTGGTTGCCTCGGGTTCCGCTCCATCGGACTTTGATGAATTACAGCTGTGTTGCCGGAATTACCAAGCTGAAAGTCGGAGATCTAGGCTAGAGAATTGCCGGAGATTACTGATAGCTGAAAATGAGCCAGGAGAGAATGGAAAAGAGAGAGTTAGAACACATCATACTTGTGCACAACAAATTTAAGATATATGAAACATGTATACATTCAAATTTATATAGAATTTGTACTTGTTGAAATAAGATTGTACAAACTTTCTACTTAATTTCTACTAGCTTTCGATGGCGACAAATATGAGATGCTTTCTTGTACAAAATTTCCTTAAAATTTTTCTTAAAAATGCCTTTTCTCTTGTGATTTTTGTCCCTTTTATATTTTCATAAGCCTAGCTACTGGTAAAAATAAAATATTCAATTTTGACAACCAAGTTCTCAAATACACTAAATTTTTACATCTTGAAAATCATTAAAATATCTCATCACCTAATTTACAACCATTTGCGATGCATTTATTGTATAATTTATAAAAGACCAAAAAAATTTATAAATGAGAGTAGAGAATGGAATGGTTAAACTAGTTGATTGTTCAATAATACAGTGAAGCTAGCTAGGTCCTTTTTTGAAGTTCAAATTAAGTGAGATACAGCACAAGTAGAGAGATCCGAACAACCATTCGTTTTAATCTGACACAAATCTTAAAAGGGACCTCGTGAATTCGAAACCATTTGTTTTAAGAGTATCTAAATTGTAGCAACTCAATTGAATTTCTAAATAACTATTAATTATTTTTTAAAAATTAAGATCTCTAAAGTTTCTAATTTTCTTATCTATGAAATTAATTTTAGAGTTTTTATTAAGCCACATCAGCAACAAATTAAAAAAATAATAATAATTTGAGGCAATTATTTGGTCAGTATGAAGTTTATAAATAATTTCTTAATAAGAAACTTTACTACATAGCTTTTAAATAAGAAACTCTCCCTTATCTATAAAACTGAGTTAAAAACTATTACATCAAATTAAAAACTCTAATTATATGAGGAATATAGATGTTCTTATACGCTAAGCTAACCACATCTTGTGCGGTGAATTTGTATCCTATGAGTTAACTCAAATTTTGAGTTAAGGTCTGGACCATCCAATTTAAATCTGCACTAATTGTAAAGAGCTCATACATTATAAGCGTGGACCGAATTGATCTGAATTCTAATTGCACGGTCAAAAAAAAAAAAAAAACTCAAACGGTGTGTTAATGCAGAGCATGCAGATTCCTCTATGGTGCCGCAGGGGATCCACACTTTTTTTTTTAGTGCCAAAAAGTTATTTGTAAATAAAGAAACTTATTATATCTTGTGGTAGGTTTTGGTGTTAAATTTTGATTGGATGATTTATTTTTCTTTTTGGTTGGCAAAATTAAAGGAGAACATATATTTCAATTTTTTTATTTAATGTCACCAAATATCTAATAAAGCACACATCTCCTCTCATGTATACAAAATTGTTGTCTCACATTTAATTAATTAGTTGCAACCACAATGTCTCAGCACAGACATCAATATAAATTATTACCTGTATTTTGTTTGAATGCCAATGCATGCAAGAGGTAGCATTTAATTTAATTTGTTTAGCAGAAAAAGACAAATGAAGATAGTTTGTCACACATACATATATAGGTGTCAAATAAACAAAATTGAGCTGTCTGTATTATTTCATGTAGGACCATATATACATATTGCTAGACAAGATACCGTGTGATATGTCTATAATTTTCATGACAGTATAAATATTTGGTGCTGCAATCATAAATTGTTTGTACTAAGTGGTCCATTCCAATTTCATTGATATTTTTTTTAATAAAACACATTTTGAATGAGAAAATTAGGGACAGATGGTAGTGAGGGAAAAGAGGACTAAGCCCTCAAATTTGTAATTTTCTTTCATTAAATTTGTATTTTTTTTTTTTTGTATCTATCAATACTTTTTTATCTTCTTATAAAATAAAATTACCGTAAATTAATTTTTTTTAGCCCCAAATTCAACCAGGGGTAATAGGTAACTACATGTTCTATAATTTAACCATCATTCAATTTGGTGGTAATGGGAAAATAAAAATTAAGAATCACTTTTAGGGGAAAAACTACTACTAATAATTGATAATTAATATCTCAATTTAAATAGAGAAAAATAAATTTCACAAAATTGAAATCATGCCACAATCTCACTTCACATTAACAATTCAAAAAAATATATATGTATTACCAACAACAATCAAATTTAGCATTACAGCATGTCTTGAATTCTTGTACAATGACTTATAAATCAAAGGTAAAAAAAAAAAGAAAAAGAAGGGGAATTCAACCCTCAGAGTAGCATCAAAGAATCATGGATTTATTGAGAACATGATCATCAACATATGCAACTATAAATTTTATAATTTTTGGTGTACATATGTGCAATTGGAGTGTAATACAGAGGAAAAAAATATTTCTATTTTTATCTGAATTTAAAATTTGAACTATTCAGAGCAATATAAATAAGATTTTTCATACGCTAGAATACAATATCTTGTCAGTTTAAAATTGAATACATCTACATAAAAAAATCATCAAAGCATGCCTAAACCAGCAGGCCAGTTAAAAACACACATCTTGTCAGAATAAAAAATAAATAAAAAGGTACGTACAATAGTTAATAAGATGACAAATAATAAAAATGCAAATGAATAGTTTGTTTGAATACATATTCAGTACTTCTATGTTTGGTTTGGTCAACAGTAAGGTGGAATATTTTTCAATATAAGATTCCTTTCAATTTCGTGGTAATTCTATCACAGGGATTATTTTCTGAGAGGTCCATATATCTCATTATGCTTTTTATTTTTTAATTTTATAATAATAAAAATCCTAAATCTCATATGTCAAAAAAAAATTATCACTTTTTAGCTTTGTTTTTAATACGTATCAATAAGTTAAAAAATTAACGTCTATAAATTATTCATATCAGTATATTGTAAGTTGTTGATACTAATTAAAATAAAATTCAAATGTGGTAATAGGCATCAAGAAACTAATAGATCATATCTAACCGTTTAATTTAATACTTAAGTTTTAATTTTCAATTTATTAAAATTCAACAAATAAAAGTATAATGGAGACGTGAGAATTGGAGGAATTTGAACCTCCTTTTATTTTATTTTAATAAAGAAAAATCTACCTAAAGGATCGTAGGTAGTCAGACCTATAGATACTGGTAACATCATTTATTAAAATATCAATTTCTTGGTGAAAAAGCATCAGATTCCTATACTTTGTGTAGTATGTTAGAGGAACATGTAGGATCAATGCTATTAATTAATTAAGTCAATGTAGGTTGCACCCTATATAATATTTTTCTAATTTTGAACAAGAATTGGTTACTGGTTTTGGACATATTTTATTATTTGAAAGTGAGTGCATATATTAATTATTAAGACTGTTTCTTTGATAATGATAAGTTTGGTGAAGTAAAGGGGCAATACAAAGATGCCTTATGTCGGCGTTTGATTAGGCAAAGTATTAAGGTGAAATTAAGAAATAATTATTTTATGTAGTTCTTAGTCAGAAACATTGCAACATGTTCCGTATAATGTTTGTATAACGAATCGTCAAGTTAAACGAGTGTTGGTGAATTTTATGAATAATTTATATATTTTACATGAGTAGTTTCTAATTTTAGAGATAATACTCGAATTATTCGCAAAATTTATAGTTTTTATTTTCTTCTTATTTATATATCAATATATTATTAGTGTTATAAAATACAAATGATCATCAAATTATATCTGAATTACGAATTTTACGCTGTCAATTTTATTTCAAATTTTGGCTTGTTATATATTTATCTAACAAACAAAGAATTTTACAATACTTGATGCAAAACCAATCTCCTACACTAATCATAACATCAATATTGCCACAAAAAATCGAGACAGGTCGTTATCTACCCGGCAAACATAACATGCGTGAATTCAATAATAATAAAGGTGATTAGAATCTTGCAATCTCGTTTTATTTTCAAAAACAGATTATTAAAAAATGAAATTCTTTAAACAAAAAAACTCTATAAAACCGCGTAGGCCAGAAACCCATGCCGCGTGGGGCCACAAGAGCAATCTTGTAAATTGAACCAATTATATTCTAATTGGGTAAACGGGTCCAGTTAATTAATAGCATGTTGGATTTTACTTTCATATTGGATTCGAATTTTCAATTTTGCTCCAGATCTATTATGAATTAATTGCCATTGTATATTACATTTTTGATTTTTTTTTTGTTTGTTTGTTCTTAAAATGATTAAATATCCGCCCCTAGTAACTTATTATTTGAATGCTTTCAAATGGTGGGGATCCAACAAGGGTGTAGGCCCAACCCGTTAACAGGTCACACATGCACCGAGCCTTGTTCACATGGGATGCTTCCAGATCCAACGGCGTAGTGACATCCCAAAGCCAACAAAAGGATCGCATAAGCCAATGAGAGAACCGTCCGGTTCAGTGGTCGGTCCGGTTTGCCTCCCTTTTGGTCCGACCGGTGCCTCATGGGTGCACCTAATCCACCCGACATGCCTACTTGTCACATTGACCCACCACTAAAAATTATTAGAAAAGAAAAGATAAAGGGAAAGCAGAAAGGAAGCATGAGACTTTCCCACTAAATGAATTTCTGTGGCACATAATATATAGACCAAGTTACTGTAATTTGGGTCCCACAAAGAAGGGCTAAATAACTTGAATTGTTGCTCGTTGCACTTGAGGTTACATAATATCATGCCACGGATAATCTGACTTGATTTTCCTATGTAGATTACTATAAAAGAATAGTCCTATATGCTTCTCTTCTCATATCTTCATCATCACTTGCAATTCTCTCTTTTATCTTCCAATTCAAAGCCTATAACTGTTTTCTTTCACCAAAGAAGTTAAGCATAAAATGGAGGTGGCAACTGAAGCGAAGTTTGTGCATGATATGGATAACCTAAAGGCCACCGAGTTAAGGCTCGGTTTGCCTGGCTCAGATGAGCCCGAGAAACCGACAGTAGTACCCACAAGAGGAAATAAAAGGTCCCTTGAACAAACCGATGAGCCCTGCCAGGCTACGACCGACTCCACAAAACCTAACAAGTAAGAATATTTGCAATAATTCTACTTGAGTTTAAAAGAAAAGAAAAAAAACATTTATTTAGCCTTGCATCTACAAATAATAAAACTAGGGTTAATTTGTGCTGATGTTAGTTTCCTTGATTATGCATTGCAGAGCACAAGTGGTTGGGTGGCCACCAATCAGAGCTTACAGGAAGAACAACTTCCACACAAGAAATATTAATACAAAAACTGAGGCTGAGGTTGGTACCGGCGGTTTGTTTGTAAAGGTTAGCATGGATGGTGCACCGTATTTGCGTAAAGTAGACCTAACCTTGTACAAGTGTTACAAGGAGCTAAGAGAGGCCTTGGAGGCCTTGTTCAAGTGCTTTTCTCTTGAGATGGATGGTTGTGGCGCAGCCGATTTTGCCATCACATACGAGGATAAAGATGGTGATCTCATGCTTGTCGGCGATGTACCCTGGGAGTAAGTGTCTTTATTCAATTTCTTTTGATATGTGACCAAACAAAAATAATAGGAAATTTGTTCATATTTTATACTAGTAATATCTAACTATTAATTATGGTTGGTTTTACAGGATGTTCATCAACAATTGCAGAAGGCTGAGAATTATGAGAGGATCCGAGGCAAGAGGCCTTGCATCAAGCCAATAAATGCAAACAAACAAACAAACAAACAAACATGAGAAGAGAGAAACAAGGGAGAACTATATATGTTAGCTCAGATGGCTTCCAATTTTTGCTTGGAAATTAATTAGTTCCAAGTTCATACAAGCCTCTGATCAAATTAACAAAATATAAGGCTCTGCAATGAAAAACCAAGGAAGAGAGAAGGAACGAGGATTAAAGAATGAGAATTTGAGCTTAAGTAGGAAAAAAAAAATCATATTTTCTTGTTCTATATATGTTGCAAGATTTAATGTTGTTTCAAGTCTACACAGAGAAGGGTTAGAGAAATATTTTTTGTTCTTGTTTTAATTGTACAAAGGAGACATTATTAAATTATTAGTTTGTTGATTATATATGTGGAGAGGTCTTCTTGTTCTGTATATTTCTTTACATGATTTAGTAATTGATGAAAAACAATATTAGATGCATATAGATATGTCTCTAACAAAATCCTTTAAATTAATGAGAGCTAACATATCCATTATAGAGAACAGGAGAAACAGAGGACACAAAAAAAATTATGTATTTATTCAAGGCCTTGAATCAACATAATGGAAAATATGTGGATAATTTGCACATTAATTGGAATATAAAAAGCATACATGCTTCTTGTTCAAAGCAAAACTTCTCTTGATTGATTATTCCTTTCTCTTAATTGGAAAAATCAAACAGCGTTATAAGTTGAAAAAAAGAAGAAACAAACTCCATGAAATAATCAATTTATAGGAATCTACAAAATTATACATGCACATAATCAAATGGAATAAAGTAACAAAGAGCAAATCTAAGTTCTGACCATTCTTTCAGTACATTTCCTTTTGAACTTTCAATATCCTTATTATTATTTGTTTAAGCCTAAACATCTAATTAGGTGGATGGTATTCAGTGTATGAGACCACCTTCCGACAGTGTACATGTGTTGACAGTGAAGCACATGAAATTAAAAATCTGTATTAAGAGGCACAAAAGCATCCAATGCCCAAAGAGTTTCCCAATCCTTGCACTCTCTCTCTAAAAGGAGAGTGAGAAATTGAATAACGAAAGGGTCAACTTTGTATGGCCGGTTGTTAGATGTTAGAAGAAGGGTGCATTAATAGAGTATAGACATAATAATACATTTGAGGAGACATAGTGACCTACCAGAGTTTATAATGGAGACTATATTATTGGCAAAGAAGTATAATCTTTCTATCATGTTTGGTTCATATTTGTCCCATGATTTGACACGGCTGATGTGATTGGATGGACAAGATATTTCATTAATTGGGTTGCTTTGCAGGATATTCCATTTGGGTTGGTTCACATAGATATAGAAAATGGTAGTGTGACCCAAAACCTCACAGCATGGCCATGACTCACATGTTTCGTGTCATTATCATCTTTCATAAAATTGACATAACATGACACATAAACTAGTCTAGTCACAGCATGTGTATTCAGAACCTTTAGATCTTTGATTAAATAGTGGGTCTTATATAAATTAACTTAAAATTATCAAACAAAAAAGTTAAATATAACCAAACATGACCAACACATGTCATCATGTAAATATTTTATGAAGGATGATTTAGTCACAACACAAGTAAACCAATATGTAAATATTTGATAGGGTCACGACACGACACAATTTATATCCCTAGCTAGGTGTGATAAAAACAAACGAGAGATTTTAAACTTTCAAAAATAAAAAAAAAGGTGAGAATGCTAAGATATTGCAATGTCATAGTAACTTCTTACCCACAATATATCACCTTTTCTTGAGTTGTTTATTGTATGGCACAACATATACCATCTCCTGTATGATTATCTCAGGAGTCACCATATATCAATGCTTCAAAAGGTATACCACAAATTTGTAATTGTAAAAGACTGGTAGGTAGAGAAATTGAGATACACAAATTTAGAGCGACAACACTAGAAACTTAGCAGTCACCTCAAACCAAGATATCAAATTTCTATATACTGATATACATCTCATTTCAGTCTCCACCTAACCTTACAAGTGCAATAACAAATACATAGCAAATGCAAACATCCATTTAGAACCAACTACCAAATATAATCATCTAAGAGGTATTTTACATATCATCTCTGGTATTGGAGAATACACTACCACACAGATCCACCATGTCAGCATGTTTCTGCTTCAAACCGTGTTATGATTCACTGCTAACATAACAAAAATCATTGGGAGGCAGGTAACACTCCATGCCTGTACAAAATTGGAGAGGATAAAGTGCAACAAAAGCTGGGAGAATTTTCCATGTAGGCCCCTACATAACTTATAATATGCCCAGACAAAACACAAAATATATCAATATACCACCCACAAAATGAGATGCACATCACATGTAACCTATTAATCACTACTACCTTCAATGTGCAAATATCTCATTTTTAAATGGGTGTAAATGATACTTGTAAAAGAGGGAAAGCTACAATGAGGTCATATCTGTAAAAGAGACCGTAGAGCTGCGATCATTATCTTGCATGGAGGCCATTTTGGAGTCCAAAATTTCAAGTTGCGAATTCACCCAATCAGGAATGTATTTGCTATTTATCCATAGCGCTTCATTGGTGTCTTTGTGCTTGAAATCAGGAGCATTGGGATTTTTCTATAAATTATCAGATAAATGTCAGATGTTTACTTTCAAGTTATCAGAAACAAAAAATTTCACTCTGGGTCCTTTTTGTTATGAAATTCAGTTTCAGGCTTTCAGTTCATTTTGGAGTTCAAAATTTCGAGTCAGGAATTAACCCAAAGAGGAATGTATTTGCTAATTATTCATAATCCTTCACCAGTCTCTTTGTGCCTGAAATCAGGGGTTTTTGGGGGTATTTCCAAACCATAAATCAAAGTACAAATTATTCAACTATCAAATAAATTATCAGATGTTTATTTTCAAGTTATCAGAAACAAAGTTTTTCACTCTGGGTCCTATTAGATGCAATTTTAGGCACTTGATGAATGTTATAGCATCCAGTTTTGGCCAAAAATGAGTCCAAATATGCAAAAAAATGCAATCCTTGTACAGAAACAATGGTACTTACAGGGGCGGAACATAGTGGTGGGGAAAGGGTGCTAAGCACCCCCTATAGTTTGAAAATTTGTAGTTTGGTCCATTAAATTTTGTAATTTTTATATGCATTAGTATCTTTTAGCCCCCTTTATAAAATGAAATTACACTATATTTGATTTTTCAGCCCCCCCAATCTCTATTTTTTAGTTCCGCCCCTGACTTAGACATATGGACTGGCTGGTGCAATAAAAAATAAAAAATCAAAGGTTGTATGAATAAAAAATGACCTTGTTACGGCGATTGTCCCACCAGTCGAGGGGATTAGCAAAGAAAGCCTGCCACCTCTTTTCAACAGCAGCTGAAAAAGAACTTCAACTGTTCAAATTCCAAAATAATTTTTTTTTCTTGCAAAACATTTCAAATTCTAATTCCACAAGAAAATAAAAAGTGTCCATTCTCACTAAATCTGACAGAAATGCAATTTCAGAGGGTTTTCTTCTCTCCATATAATTTAAATTAAAATAGTTAATCATTTGTTCTTGGTCCCTTTAAAATTTGTTGATAAGTAAATGCCACTTTCCTGTCTTTTTTTTTAGAATTGAACTGATCACTGCTCAACATGATTTCCATATGAAAATGTACTTAGATGCAAAACTTACATTTTTTAGAAAGGTAAAAAATCACTTGATATAAAGATTATCAACCATCGGAAAGTGGTGATTTTCTACCTATCTAAAAAAAAGTATACAAATGTAAAATTTGGCCTCCGATTACATTTTTATATGGAATAATGTTCAACAGATTGGATCTACTATTTGGGCTTGAAAAATGATGCGTCCATAGTACCAACCAATGTGCACGATGCATAGTACCGTAGCCTCACTTAAAGCATAGTACCTGGAGAGTTCTGCGCCATCCTTGGGTCATAAAAAGAAACGGGTGAGGAGCTATTTTGAACAAAATTAAGCTGTTTAACAATAACCTGAATACCAATTCGAAACATTATAAGAGTCAGAAGGGTTTATAAGTTTCAGGTAACATTCATAAAAAATATAATTTAAGCACAATAGCTAACAGTTCCAGTCAATGATTACCATAAATTGGTTACCTTATGAAAGGATTAAAAAAAAAATCCCCTTTTATAAGGCAAGCTTATCAAAATAAAAGTTGACAATAAATTGATGTCATAAGTTTCGGGTGACATCTATAAAATATAATTTAAGCCCACTAGCTAACAGTTTCAGTCAATGAAAAGGAACAATATTCTCTTCTATAAGACTAGTTTATCTAGAAAATATATGACAATAAATTAATATACAAAAATTTCCTGCATCACCTAAAATGAAAAGAAAAATACAAAGCACCTTACTGCCTATTTTTGCAAACTACAAAGACAATAGTATCGGAATGAGAAGAAATTTTTCACCAACGCAAGCAATTAAGGGATATTGATGCACATAATACAGGCAACTCTAAATTTGTTGAATGTAGAAAAGAGCAAATTTAAATTTCAAAAGGGAAATTGTGTATATCTATTTCAAACTATAATTCTCCTTTCAATATGGAATTGAAATATTCTCTTTTTTTTTTAAACAAAAAACTTGATAGATGTCAAGTAGGAGTTGACACATTCAATGGAATAAAAATGACAATATAAATAACATCTGGTTAAGAAATACGATTAAAACCTAACAATTCTATTCTATATGGATAAACTAAAGGATAAAATCCCCAGTGAAAATATCACTTTATCCCATATATAGCTCCGTAAAAGCGTAAATCAAGAGTCACAACCACCAAACACAGAACTAAAAGCAAACTTTGAACAAAAATAATAGACAATCAATGGATTCAGATAGTAACCTTAAAATATTCTCGTATATTCTCATTATCTTTAACTTCGTCAGACACCAATCTCCCTGAAACAAAAATTTGTTTACCAGGTTCCACATGCTGGTATGCAACATGCGCCAGCTCATTCCAAAATGTTAAATTCACCCTGAAAATTAAATAAAAGTTCAATCAAACTATGCAAATTTTAAGAGATAGGGGCGATTCTAAGGTACTATGCATAGCACAGATTAGTCCATACTACAAATTTCCATATAAAAATGAACTTGTAGACTAAATTCTATTTAGTTTAGGAAAAAGATCACTACTTTAGTACTTTTGAATGCTCTAGAATCATTATTTTTTACCTATCTAAAAAATAGTAAAAAAATATAAAAATTTATACTTTGATCTACAATTACATTTCATATGGAGATTATGTTGAACAGTTCAAATCAATTGTTTGAACTTTAAAAATGGAAATAGTAATCCATAGTACAGATTGTAAAAAATTGCACAGTATTATAACCTCACTCAAGAGATAATGTAACAGTTATAAAAACAGATTCACCATGTCGTCTCAGTAGAGGATTTGTAAATCCCCAATCTGGTCCAAGCAACGACGTTTCCACTGGCGAGACGCTTGATTTCCACCGGTTTCCCCACGTTACCGATCAGCTGTACCGAGTTCGCAAGAGCCAGTGACCACGCTACCGCCTCTGGTTTCGGATACCTCGCAACCTCCTGCTCAAAATTTCCATCGTTGTTTCCCGAGCAACGGATTGGAGAAAGAGGAGGAGAAGGCGGAAAGCGGAGGGAGAGAGAAAGAGGAGAGGAGAGTAGAGAAATGGGGGCGAAATTAGGGTTAGGGTTTTGAGGTGGGCATGGCGAGAGAGAGGGTTTTAGGAACAAGGGTTTAGTGGTGAGAAGAGTAAGAGGCGCCATTTGGGGTAGTGACTAGAGAGTAGAGGCTGGAGAGTAGTGGTACTTGGCAAAATAGAACTTCACAAGTGGGAATGTGGGATCGAGAATCTTCTATTTGGTTTTTCTGTGCTTGTTTAATTGTAGGCGTTTCTATGCAAGTGCAGCATACAATGGATTGTAGGAGAGAATGAATTCATATAGCAAGAGTTCGGATACAGCGAAGTAACCCAATATTTGGGTTTGGGTTTGGGTTTGGAGACCGTCCGATTCGAATTCGTGATAATCTATTCGAAGTAGAGTATACACATTCTGAAAGATAAATTCGAATCACGAAACAATCTCGAACAACGGATTTAAATTGGAAGGTCTTCACCAAAACTCAAAAATTGGGTTACTTTAGGAGACGCGGACCCATATAGCACAAGGTATCTCAAATTTTGAGTTTGAATCCGGACAGTCACGATATGCTTTGGCACGTAAATTAAAGCATCACTGTACTAATTATTTCGGATTGAATTGGTTCGAATTTTAATCAAACAGTTTGGATTTGACTCGGAATCAGGAGTGAATAGAGAAAAATGGGCAATTTGATGAGCGGTCGTAGTTGTTTGATTCATTTTAAAATTCATGTGTCCGTTCATATTTGTGGAAACAGATTTGAAAATAAATAATACTCACTCATTTTAAAGCAGATCAAATGACTACAATCGAGCATCAAACTAAATTTGAAGTATGACATCCTTTGATTTGATAGTACCTATCAAACTTTCAAAAAGGGCAAAAAGGAAAAAAAAAAAAAAAGTATGATATCCTGTAGGCATTCCCAATTCCGAGAATAAATTAGTTGGATATGTTATTACGATGTAATATGTCTATATTGATTATTTTATATATCAAATTTTCTGAAGCAAAAAGAAAATATCTTAATAGAGGAGGGTTCAAATACCTTCATTTTTTGTGTCTCCATTATGTCTCCACTTTTAAAAATTTTAATAACTCAAAATTCAAATCTTAAAATTCAAAATAAAACCGTTAGATATGAACTACATCATTTTATCTATGCACGTGTAAAAAATTATATCATTTTAACTTTGTTTTTGTTATCGTCTTGAGTTTGTAAAAATGTATACTAATATGGATAATTTATAGACGTCGATGTTTTAACTTATTAGTTCACATAAAAGCAAAATCAAAATGTAATAATTTTTTATGGGCATATAGAGAAAATAACATAAATCACATCCAACGGTTTTATTTTGACATTTAAGTTTTAAATTTTGAGTTATTTAAGTTTTAAAAAATGGAGGCATTCGAACCCTCCTCATCTTAATATACGAATTAATATAGATGGATTGAAGGACTGGCAAAAAAGTTCGTGGCTCGTGGTCCGCTTGGTATTCACTTGTAACTTAATCAGTAACAGCTCGTTTGTTAGTGGATCGAGTTAAAATTAGCTCGCTCGCTACATACTCGAGCTAGAATTAATGAGTTTGAGTTTGGCCTGGCTTGGCACGAGCTAGCTTGGTTATTAACGAACTATTTTATATACATAGTTTAATAGTTTAATCAGATCCGTCCACTTCAGATTGAGGATATTATGGTATATGGATGTTATAACCAATGTTATGACAATTGCACTTTGGACTGTGTTTAAGTTGATTGGTAATTTTGTATGGAATATGTGTAAATTAATTATAAGCAATTAAGTTAATTTGTATGAATTTGTTTGATTCGGTATGCATGAATTTATTTGTGAATATGTTTGTATGAATTTAGGATTTTGATATATTTGTATGTATGAATTTAGCTGTAAAGTTAATTTATAATAGTTGATTTGCTTAATTATAATTGAATTAAGAGTATTCCTCAGCAATTAATTATTTAAATATTATTTTGTTTTAGCTATAATTGAAAGATGAGTTATAAAAATTTAAGATATAGTAGAAAAGAAAATATACAAATTTATAAATTTGTCAAGCTAGTAACGAGTTAACTCGGCTCGCTCGGACAAGCCACGAGTCGGTCTTGAACAATAGTTTTAGCTCGGAACCTAAAATTCAAACTCACTCACTCAGCTTGATACACTAACAAACTGAGTACAAATGTGATCTAGCTCTCTCTTTAACAGCTGGTTGCCACCCATAGATGGACAGTTTGTATTAATTTATATCACTGGATTGCGGAGTGGTAACAAACAACTGACAAGGAATAAATTCTGGAAGCTATGTACAAAGTTACCATGTTGGGCTCGTTGGTTCACGTCCCCAATCCCAATCCAAGCAGTATGGAAACGATGTCAATTACCATAATCTGGGCCGTTATTCTTTTTTTTTTTTTTTTTGCCAAATATGCCCGCGGGCTTGGGTCGTTGATTTACTATCACGGCGTGTGGGCCATTTCGTGAAACTTCCCAACCCCCAATTTGTATTCTGTAGCGTTGCTGCGTTGGGCATTCTAAACTTCCCAAGTATATTTTTAGGAGTACAACTAGGATGTTCTTTTGACTAATTTGATGAGTTTAACTCTAAAATTTATTAAATCTTAAATCAGTATTAAATAATAAATTCGAACTGTTGAAATTCGTCTATCTTACGAGTGATACGTCTACATGTGCAAAATTTTAAATATTCAAATTAATTTAATATAAAGTCAATCGGTCAAAATTAGAAGGTTAATAAATTAATTTTAGTGCATTTATTTTTTGAACGTTTTTTGGCCACTTGACTTTATATTAAAATAATTCTAATGTTTAAAATTTTCAGATGTAGACACATTACTCGTAAGGTAAGCGGATTTCAACAGTTCAGATTCGTAATTTGAAACCGATTTGATGAGTTTTGGAGTTAAGCCCACCAAACACTTTGATGAGCTTAAGAACACCCTAGTTCTACTATAATTCGTAATTTATATCCTTTGAAATCTTAATTTGTAATTTATATTAAATTTAGGATTAAAATTAAAATAAACTATTATAATTATGATTGATAATTAGAATTAGAAGTTAGAGCATTGAAAACTATAAGTTAGATCATTGTTTTTTTATCTAGTATCTGATTAACTAATGAATTTGATCACAATTAAATATTTAAATTCAATTCGCTATTTTTTTGTCTCTCCGTGATAAAAATTCTAAATGTGTATCTTCACATCAGGACTTCTATTCTGTTCCACAAGGCATCCCAACATAAGGCTAATTCTGTGCTCAGAGATCAAATATTATATTTTTTTTAAATTTTTATAATATTTTCTTTAGATTCAGAAGATTCTAGATCATAAAAATATTATAATTTTGTATGCATCTAAAAAATAAGTAAAAGTTTAGAAAAAATGTAAAATTTTGTCTCCAAATACATTAGACATTAGTTTTGGAAAAATGATGATTGTAGTCGTTTTCCTCCTATTTAATTTTCACCTACCACAAAGAGGAATTCGTATCCTCTGAGATATCTCAAACTTTGCGTGAGTTTATGGAAAATCCCAATCGTTTAAATACGTTCTGCACGAATCTCCAAGCACACATAATACCGACTTCTACCTAGTGTATTTATACTCGGGCGGGTACGGGTACCCCGGGTATACCCGAGTCGGGTATGGGTATAACTCGGGTACGGGTATATTCGGGTATAAGGGTATACGGGTAAGGGTATCTCGGGTATATTTTTCAAAATCCATACCCTACCCGTCTTATACCCGTACCCGTGTACCCTTGATGGGTAGGGCGGGTACGGGTACGGGTAGGGCGGGTACAGGTATTTTTTTTTTTTTTTTGCTGTTTTTTTCTGTTTCTGTATTTTTTGTTGGTTTTTTTTTACTTTTTTTTTTTTTTTTGATTTTTTTTTTGCTGTTTTTTTGTTTCTGTTTTTTAATTTTTGTTTTTTTAATTTTTGTTTTTTTAATTTCTATTTTTTAGATTTATTTTTGTAAATATTAGATTTATTTTGAATAGGTTAGATTTATTTTTGAAAATGTTAGATTTATTTAAAAAACAGAAATTAAATCTAACCTATTCAAAATAAATCTAACATTTTCAAAAATAAATCTAACCTATTCAAAATAATTCTAACATTTTTAAAAATAAATCTAACATATTCAAAATAATTCTAACATTTTTAAAAATAAATCTAACCTATTCAAAATAAATCTAACATTTTCAAAAATAAATCTAACCTATTCAAAATAAATTGAACATTTACAAAAATAAATCTAAAAAACAGAAATTAAATCTAACTTATTCAAAATAAATCTAACATTTTCAAAAATAAATCTAACCTATTCAAAATAAATCTAACATTTACAAAAATAAATCTAAAAAACAGAAAAAAAACAGAAACAAAAAAACAGAAACAAAAAAACAGAAATAAAAAAACAGAAACAAAAAAACAGAAATTAAAAAAACAGAAATTAAATCATGGCATTGGGTGGGGGGAAAAAATTGAATTTTGAATTTTGAATTCGGATGAACAGTACTCGGGTATCGGGTACGGGTACTCGGGTACTAGGGTACGAGTATAGTCGGGTACGGGTAAATTCGGGTAGGGTATGGTCGGGTATTGGTCCAAAAAATTGAGTCCGGCCCCATTTTTGCCCGTACCCGCGTATCCGAGTACCCGACCCATACCCGAGTACCCGACCCATACCCTAGCTCAGGTACGGGCACCCTAGGCAGTGGGTACGGGCGGGTATACCCGTTAAGGGTATTGTTAATACTCTACTTCTACCTCACCCATACTATTATAATTTCTGACTTCTACAACTGGGTTGGGATTAAAGTTTGAAAAAGATGTTTGAAATGGATTGAAAAAATGTCTTTATAACAACTAACAAGAGCTCACAAATTTCATATTATCCTTCTTGTTTTCCAAAAAATGTCGTTAAATGGAACAAGAGCTCTGAATTCCCATAATATCCTTTCCTTTCTCCTTTCCATAGTCACCATCCTCCTACTAAGCCAAGTTCATCTCTGCCATGGTTGCTACACGCACATGTTCATATTTGGCGATTCGTTGACCGATACTGGCAACTATTTGTCGATATTTGGTGATGGCCCCATGCTCCCCTACGGTCAGACTTTCTTCCACAAGGCAACCGGCCGCTGGTCCGATGGTCGAGTCTTCCCCGATTTTATTGGTTAGTCCCAATTCAGAAATTCAAAATCACACCTGTTTCATCAAATATACTTCATGGATAAATTGCCTATTTTGGAAATAATAAACCAAGACGACGACGACAACAACAACAACAACAACAAAAAGGAAAAGAAAGGAAGCAAAAAATGGAATGTTGTTTTTTGACAGAGTAATTTTTTAAAATAGAATTGAAACAACGTTGTATATGACTTGTGCGCTGCATGAAGTAAAAGCTACTCTGTCAATATCTTTACCTTTTCCTTCTTATGACCAACTTCCCTTTGGGAGCTTGATACAGCAAAAGAACTTGGTATGCCCCTACCAGTAGCCTATTTAAATGGAAAATCAGCAGAGGATTTCCTCTATGGTGCCAACTTTGCGGTCGGAGGTGCAACGGCTATGAATAATTCCTTCTTCCAAGAGAAGGGCATTGCGATGGATCTGAGGGTGGGGTTCTTGGCACTTCAGATCCAATGGTTGAAGCAATTATTGACTCTTCTATGTCCTCAATCAGGTAATTATTAAAATTAAGAGTTAAAACAAGGTTGAATTAATTAGCATTTGGATGTAAAATCTATACCTAGGTTGAACTCCTGTATTGCAAAATAAATCAGTGATTTCATAAGTCAAGTTTTCTGATTTTTATTTTGAGTCCCTTACTTTACTAACTTCAGTCATTCCTTTCAAATAAATATGGAACAGATGCGTGCTGGAACACTTTTGAATTGTATAGGATGCGGACCCCGATCGTCATAGTCTGGTTTGGATTTGTACCTGCCCTCACAAAAAAAAAAAAAAAAAAAATCCTCATGACTTGATTCTTTCTACTCTTTTGAACATTTGAGAATACCTTTTCACACAGATCAAGAAACTATTGATGTTTTAAAAATAGAATTAGAGCACACAGCATTCATGTATACTATATATGTATATAGAGAAGGGTTCAAATTCCTCTATTTTTAAAAACTTTAATAACTCGAAATTTGCATCTTAAAATTCAAAATAAAATGTTGGATATGAACTACATCATTTTATCTATACACACGTAAAAAATTATGACATTTCAATTTCGTTTTGGTTGTCATTTTGAACTTATAAAAATGTGTACTAATTATATGGATAATTTTTCGACGTTAATTTTTCAATTTATTGATTTATATAAAAGAAAAATAAAAATGTGATATTTTTTTATGGACACATAAAGAAAATAGCATAGATCACATTTAATGGTTTTATTTTAACGTTTAAATTTTAAACTTTTTAAACTTTGAGTTATTTAAGTTTTTATAAATGGAGGCACCAAAAATGGATATTTGAACCCTCCTCATATATATATATCCCCATAAGTACCTACAATTAACTATATTTACACATAGAAGGTGAAAAGGAAAAAGAAAAGAAAGGAGAGAAAACATTACTATCTTAAACAAATTTCACAAATTGTAAACGTATATTATAAACTGTTTGCACAGATTGTAGAAACATTTTGGAAAGTTCATTGTTCCTGGTAGGAGAGATTGGAGTGAATGACTACAACATGCCGGCGGCAGCTTTTGGTGTACCATTTGATGAAATATGCACATTTATGCCTCATGTCATCCAAGCCATTGGTGCAGGCATCAAGGTGGTTGTTTCTTTTTTTGAACATCATTTTTATTAATTGTGAACTACGAATGTCCTAATTACCTGATCAATGAATCAAATATCTTTAAATCAACAGGAATTAATTGAGCTTGGGGCGAAGACATTAGTGGTACCAGGAATCATACCTTTGGGGTGTACCCCATTATATCTGACCTTGTTCCGTAGTGAAAACAATGAAGATTACGACGAAGAGACTGGTTGCATGAAGTGGTTGAATGAATTCTCAGATCACCATGAAAAATTGTTAAAAGAAGAGTTGAATAATTTGCAGCGACTATATCCAGAAGTTACTGTCATACATGCTGACTACAATGGAGCCTCAGTTGATATATTTAAATCAGCCAAACGATATGGTGAGTTTTCTGAGTTTTACGATAACTTTGTGGGAATTTCTTTTTACAACAAATTCCATACATACCAGTCCAGTGCCTACCTCTGGCTCTTTATAACAAATTCCATGTATTTTTGGACTATTGGCTACCCTGATAAGCAATTTTGCTTGCCCTTGTTGTTTGTCGGAGCCTCATACTTCCTTATCCCAACTCTTTTATTTTTTATTTTTTTACATTTTTTGCAGCCCTACAATTACTGCTAAACTCTAACAAACTAATAAATTAAAAGACTATCAATGTAATGACCCTCAATCCAGATGAACACAGAATGCAAATTCAACTGATAAAACTATGAAATTGATTGAACTGGTAAAGGTTACAGCGCAAGAACAAGAAAGTAAATAACTGAGAAATTGTAAGGATTAAAACAATGGATTCATAATCAATATCCCTAGACTAATTCTATTTATATAGGCAACGTCTCCTGAGCTGGAATCAATCAAATCCATCTTGATTGATCCTCTGCTTGCCATCTCAGCACTTACGTGGATAAGCTCATCGCTTCTCCCTCTGACAAGCTGGTCCCACTTCACAGCTGTTGTTTATATTGTTGAATGCTTCAACGGTCGACTTCCCATTATTAGAATCAGACCCCACTGTCAGTGCTTCAATCGAATTAATTTCCCTGAACGTTGCTGTCTCCGCCATGCCCGTTCTGCCCAAATCTCTTCCTTCTCTTTCACTTCGTTTGACTAAGTCAAAATTGGCGTGAATCCATCCCAATTCCGCCTCAGGTCGTAACAGTCAATAAATTGAGCAAATGCTCATTAGGCAAATTAAATATGCCACCGTAATTATGTACCAGGGTATTGTAACATGTTTGAAAAGTTAAAAATTAATAAGAGAGATATATACACGTAGGAAAATGATCTTTGGTATATTACTACAGCTAATTATTATATTTTCCTCGTTTTTCTTTGCATACAGGATTCACAAATACCTTATCTGCCTGCTGTGGAGGTGAAGGTCAGTACAATTTCACATTTGAGATCAATTGTGGTGATGAGGGATCTAGGGTTTGTGCAGATCCATCCAGATATTTATCTTGGGATGGGTTTCATTTGACAGATAGAGCGAATGAACTGATTGTACAAGGAGCATTTAGCAAAATACTCACACGGCTCGACATTTGCGAATCCTCACCTCATTTTGACTTGATAGCTGAAACTAGTGTTCTAAATAGCGCGCTATAGTGCCGTTATAGTGTTTTTGGAGACCAAACGCTATGCTATGGCATTAAAACACGCTATTTGCGCTACAGACGCTATAGCGGTAATAGCGGTCCGCTATAGCGTATAGCATGTAGCGCAAATAATGCGTGCTATGAAACATTTGCTGTTTTTTTTTTTTCAATTTATACGAGTTTTAAAATAAATAAATGATGAAGATATTGTTTAATTTTGATGAATATTACATTATATCAAATTCAAGTCTGCTATAATAATTTTTTCATTTTGTTCTTGGTTTTTTTTAACTGATGATAAATCAAATAAATAATTGCTAAATTATGAAAATTTTAGGGACTAACAAGAATTTTTTCAAGGATCATCTGTTATTTGAAATTTAAATAGAAAAAAGATAAATTATATTATGATGTTGAAGATATTTTAAATAGAAAAAGATCAATAGTTTATGATATTAGTATTACTATAGATATTTTGAGTCGCAATTTGGACTTTGTATTTGTTCAATATGAATATTATAATTTTTTAATCAATTTGATATTATTTATTGTTCTATGAGACTAAATAATGTTGATATTTAGTACAAATATATAATATAATTTTTATAAAAATTAAAAACGCTATTTGGAATAGATTTCGCTATAACGTCGCTATTCGCTATAGCTTTTTTTGAAGGTTTCTCGCTATGACGTGATAAACGCTATTTAGAACCTTGGCTGAAACAGAACACTACTTAACAGTGCTTCTCAATATTTAGCCTTCTTTTGACATAATCAAATATATAATTAGTTTAGGTTTAGAATAAAATAAGCTCAATTAGATATTATTTTGGAAATCCTTTTTACAAAGTTACTTTTCGGATCTTGTTGGATAGTTTTTAAATTTTAATAGAACAAAAAACAATTGTTTCTCAAATTTATTTGCTTGAAAAACAATTTTACTTTTGATTTGAAAAAAAAATCTAATTTAATTTTTTTTTGTATTATTTTTTATTTATTTTATATCGATCAATCTAGACAGGTTTCTGGCAAACGAAATACTTTGCCTTTGTATAGGGTTACAAGAAATGTCCCTCCAAGTAGTGGATTAACAATACCCGGGTCGGGTATATCCGATGTCACATTTCCAATCCGGAGGTGCGACGATTATTACCACGTCCATTTATCATAACAATATACGTTACATAAGACATGGATCTTTTTATGCATTGCCAATAGCATCCATTATTTTTACCACATCTCAATTTATTTTCAGTAATTATCTGACATTTTATAGTGGATAATGCTAAAGATTGTTGCACTTAGGGGCACCTCTAATTGAACAAAAACTGAAAATAAATTACAATTGAAAGTAAATAGATGAGTTAAGAAAAATTGACACACGAGATGATAACGGAGTTCGGCAAAACAATGGCCTACGTCTCCGGGGCGTCGCAACCTCTTTCTAGGTGCGCCTTTCTATTACCCAATATGAAAGGATTACAATTGTGAACCGTGAGCCCTTACAAAATGAGAAGTCACGGCTAACGAGAGATGAGCGCCGGCGAGCCCTTACAACCAAGGGAAGTCACACGAGCAACTCGAGGTTTGAGCCGGCGAGCCCTTACAAACAAGGAAAGTCACACAAGCTAATCAAGAACAAGAGAAACACTCAATAGATCACTCTAACCTAATCTAATTAGAGATTAGTGAAGTGGATTTGAGGTTGTTTGATATTGATTGAGAGATATTGAAGTTTTAAGCTCAATCAACAATGGTGGAACCAAGCTCTCAGAAAATCGCCTCTTTTAAAGTTTAGGGACGGCTAGATTAGATTTGAAAGTGATCCCTTCAGTCTATTTATAGTGGCAGCTCAAAAATGAGCTGTTTGACATAAAACGTTACCAACGTTTTATTTAAACGTTATAATGTTTTATGCAAATGCGATTTTAGGGTTTTAAATCTCTGACAGCTTAGTAAAACGTTACAACGTTTTAACCTGTAAAAACTTGATCAAAATAGAAGTTATTTAAAGCTTAATTATTCCTGAAACGTTGCAACGTTTTATAAACGTTACAACGTTTCATGTTGATACAGTTCAGCTGTGCTTCAGCAGTTCTAAAGCTATTAATCGTTACAATGTTTGTAAAACGTCACAACGTTTGTATAACGTTATAACTTGATTCTTCTTTTGATCAGTTTGTTGCTACTGATTATTATAAAACGTTACCAACGTTTTGAAAATGTTCATAACGTTTTATCCCAATTTAATCAACATCAAACATACTTTACCAAGCTTTTGATTTTACAATTTGTATTCTTGATAAAAGTCTTCGTGATTTCTTCAGTCCAAGCTTATTATATCGCAGTTCTTACTCTTCTTGGACCTATATGTTCTCAAAAATAGAAGAAATCGTAAAATTCAATAATTGTATATTTTTGCAAATTAGTCAAATAGACGTAAAAGATTATTGTACGAACAACAATCTCCCCCTTTTGGCGATTTGCAAAAACATACAATGTGAGTAAGTGCATAAATCAAAAATTTTCAAAAATTAGTTACCCAATTTTGATTTTGCATGTCAAGCTATTTGTACCAATTTCTCCCCCTTTTGGAAATCGACGAAAGGGTGAAAAAATTAGCACTAATTTAAAGTGCTCCCCCTCAAATTATGCACTCCCCCTCAATTTAGTAATATGATACCGATAAAGCCCAAATGAAATAAAATTGAGGGATTACTCTAGCATTTTATACGACAATTTACAAGTTCATTTCAATTAGCAATAAAAATGATTGTCAATTTGACAAATTGATTCATGTATATCATAATGCACATAACAATGAACACCAGCCAACGTTTGGTGAGACTACTGTGTTTTTACTTAAAACGTTATAACGTTTGTGTAACGTTTTTGTGAAGCTCTCGGACTTTTGAAGTCTCACAAAACGTTACCAACGTTTGGAAACCGTTACAACGTTTTCATTTGTACTTTTGCAATTTTGATCCCTTGTCAGATAACCGTTGTAACGCTTTAAAAACGTTACCAACGTTTTGAATGAAACTTTTACAATGTTAGCCCCTTATCAGATAAACGTTGCAACGTTTTCAAATCGTTACAACGTTTATGGAGTATAATTTATCTCAGAATTTTGGCTAAGTATTGGATGCAAAACGTTACAACGATTTCAAATCGTTACATAACGTTTTTATTGTTCTTTCGGACTTTTGGAGATTCACAAAGCGTTACCAACGTTTTCAAAAACGTTATAACGTTTTGTTCCTGCAGGACATTCTTTAAATGAACTATTTTGATTGCAATTAATTATATTGAAATAAGCTATGAATATGTCTATTCTCTAAGTTCAAGCATGCCTAATTTAAATCGTAATTCATTGTGTTGTTGAGTATTTAGGGGTTTTGTGAATATATGGCAATTTGTTCTTTGGTGTCGATATGTATGAGTTCAATTTTATCTTTTTTCTATATGATCCATAATAAAATGATGCCTTATCTCTATGTGCTTGGTTCTATAATGAAACATCGGATTTTTGAATATCATTATGGCACTAGTATTGTCACACATAATTGGTATGTTGTGGAAACGAATTTCATAATCATTCAGAGTTTGGATAATCCATAAAATTTGTGTACAACAACTATCAATGATCAAAGTATTCATTATGAGATTTAATCAAACACTCCTACCTTGTTTAATCTCCCCCTTTGTTTTTAGCAATTTGAATAAATTATGAGAGATTTTGTATGAATTTAAACTAGTTTAGCTTTAGGAATCCAAACAACATTTGGGTTGTTGTCTCCATTCCTAAACCTACACTCTAAGGAGGTATGACCAATTTTGCAACAATAATTACAAAATGTAATTGATGGCTTTTGAGCAATAGAACCTTGTTTGAAAGTGGCATGGTATTTTGTTTTCATTTCATGAATTTTGTTCTTTGGATTAACAAATGACATATTTGTAACTCTAGATGTAACACTTTTGGTGTTGTTAGACTCAATTCTATTGTGATGTTGGGGAACATCTTTTGTTAAACCATTTCTTTGAGTTTGATTTTGTAAAACATTTTTATTTTTGAGTTCATAAAACCATCCATCCGGTCCTTTGAAATAAGTTTTATTTGACCATTTTGGATTAAATGTGTTCCTATCACTATTTTGAAAATTTTGGTTCTTATAATTTTTATGATTATACTTATACCTAAATGCATGATTTTGTTTAGCATTTGAGGTTTGGGAGGTATTCCCTTTGTTTGACTCCTTTTGCAAGGAAGTATTACCCTTTTTGGTAAAAAATTGATAAGTAGAATACTTATCACAATTAAACTTAAGTTTATAATTTTTGGTGTTTGAAGTTTGTATATGTTCCCCTTTTCCTTTCGGGCCTTGTATGTGGTTAGATTCGAATGAGGATTGACCCTTCTCGAATCCAAGACCAATTTTATCCATTTTGCGATAAGATTTCCCATTGATCAAACTATCCACATAATAAGGATCTAGACTAGTGACATTTAAAAATTCACTAGGAGACCTTAATGCCCTATTTTCGGTCTCTAAGGTTTGAATTTTAACCTTTAATATGCCTATTTCACCTATGTGCGATGTTTTTAAATTCCTAACTTCACATTCTAACATGTCATTTTTAGCAATCAATTTTTGAATAATACCTTCATTTTCAACCAGGATTCTATTGGACTCATCAAGGAGAGATTGCCACCTAAGTTCATCATCATACCGTGTTAGAGTCTCATTTGTGAAATTGCTTGTATCATTGGTTTCTAACCGATTGGTACACAAGTCATGTTTGGTCTCATCAATTGAATCATTATATTCTTCACCACCTTCTTCCTCATCGGTCAATTCATATTCGGTATCAAGATCATTAAGACCAAAATTTAAATGTACCTCATTAGTGGAGCTAGTTGAGGCTTCAATTTCATCACATTCCTTATTGATGTTTCTTGATTTGACAAGGTTTTTAAGGAATTCAATAGTGGTCTTATCGGTGATATTCTTGCTTGCGATAATCGAGTCGACATCAATTGCCGAGAGACCTTCATCTACACTTGCCATCAATGCAAGGTTTGTCTCTTGTTCATTTTCCGACTCCGTGTCGGATTGCTCCGCCTCGCTCTCATTCGAGAATAAGGCTTGCAAGGCTTTAGCCTTTTTCTTGGCCTTGTATCCGTCCAATTGGAAGCAAGTTTGAGTGGTGTGCCCTTTTCTATGACATGCGAAGCACATCACTCTTTTGTTCTTCTCTTCTCGTTCCTTGTTGTAATTTCTTTCGAGATATAGCATGTCTTGAAACATTTTGGATAGGAGAAGGGTGTTTTTGGAGGTTTCATGATTAATTTTATTTATAAATTGATCATTTGAGAGACAAGTGTCTGAGGAGCTAGAAGGTTTTCAGTTTTGAGCCGGAAAGGCCATGGTTTTGAATTTTGAACTTTGCTTTGGGTTTCCGGATTGCCGAAGTTTCTCTTCGAAGCTTCGTAAGTGTGCATAGAGGTCATCCGGTGTGAGTGAGTCATGTGTGCCTTGAATTGCTTCTAGCGCACTCACCAAGCCGGACCATTTGTCTCTCATGAGCATGATCCTCAATAGCTTCCCTACAATTTTATTGTTAGAAAGCGATTCTCCCAATTCAGTAAATTCATTTTGGATATGCATAAGTCTATTATACATATCCTCAATGCTTTCGTCATCTTCAACCTTAAAGGTTTCAAATTTGGCTTCTAAACCGGTTAATTTGGTTCGTTTAATTTGGGTATTTCTCTCATACCGGTTTACAAGGGCATCCCACATTTCTTTTGTGGTTGAAGAGCTACCAAAGATCAAGGCAACCGATTCACTAACCAAGTTAATTATGGCATTAATTGCAAGATCATTGTCTTTCTTGGTTTGTTTAGATTCGGGAGTCTCGATTTTAATATCGGTGGTAGTGGTAGTGAATATTGGTGTATACCCCTTGTTAACCACATCCCATAACTCAAGAATGTTTAGATAATTGATCATGGTTTTC
Organism: Carex pumila; assembly: GCA_033356055.1. Lineage (NCBI taxonomy): Eukaryota > Viridiplantae > Streptophyta > Magnoliopsida > Poales > Cyperaceae > Carex > Carex pumila. Next base: position 9,015 of record JARJHM010001307.1, on the reverse strand, counting down.
TTCCAATGCATAAAATTTTTGGTCGAATTGCCAAAAATTAGGGGTTCCTTTACGGGTCTATAGGGTGCCATTTGACAAGTTGATCTAACTCTAATTAAGTGTGTCTTAATTCGAGTAACTTGCTCTGATACCACTTTGTTGCACTTAGGGGCACCTCTAATTGAACAAAAACTGAAAATAAATTGCAATTGAAAGTAAATAGATGAGTTAAGAGAAATTGACACGCGGGATGATAACGGAGTTCGGCAAAACAATGGCCTACGTCTCCGGGGCGTCGCAACCTCTTTCTAGGTGCGCCTTTCTATTACCCAATATGAAAGGATTACAATTGTGAACCGTGAGCCCTTACAAAATGGAAAGTCACGGCCAACGAGAGATGAGCGCCGGCGAGCCCTTACAACCAAGGGAAGTCACACGAGTAACTCGAGGTTTGAGCCGGCGAGCCCTTACAAACAAGGGAAGTCACACAAGCTAATCAAGAACAAGAGAAATACTCAATAGATCACTCTAACCTAATCTAATTAGAGATTAGTGAAGTGGATTTGAGGTTGTTTGAGATTGATTGAGAGATATTGAAGTTTTAAGCTCAATCAACAATGGTGGAACCAAGCTCTCAGAAAATCGCCTCTTTTAAAGTTTAGGGACGACTAGGTTAGATTTGAAAGTGATCCCTTCAGTCTATTTATAGTGGCAGCTCAAAAATGAGCTGTTTGACATAAAACGTTATCAACGTTTTATTTAAACATTACAACGTTTTATGCAAATGTGATTTTAGGGTTTTAAATCTCTGACAGCTTAGTAAAACGTTACCAACGTTTTAACCTGTAAAAACTTGATCAAAATAGAAGTTATTTGAAGCTTAATTATTCCTGAAACGTTGCAACGTTTTATAAATGTTACAACGTTTCATGTTGGTACAGTTCAGCTGTGCTTCAGCAGTTCTAAAACTATTAATCGTTACAACGTTTGTAAAACGTCACAACGTTTGTATAACGTTATAACTTGATTCTTCTTTTGATCAGTTTGTTGCTACTGATTATTATAAAACGTTACCAACGTTTTGAAAACGTTCATAACGTTTTATCCCAATTTAATCAACATCAAACATACTTTACCAAGCTTTTGATTTTACAATTTGTATTCTTGATAAAAGTCTTCGTGATTTCTTCAGTCCAAGCTTATTATATCGCAGTTCTTACTCTTCTTGGACCTATATGTTCTCAAAAATAGAAGAAATCGTAAAATTCAATAATTGTATGTTTTTGCAAATTAGTCAAATAGACGTAAAAGATTATTGTACGAACAACAAAGATATATTATCTGCACCCTGTTAGATACAATAAATTCAATTACCCGGAAGCGCTCTTTATCTTCGTATCATAAACCTGTAATCCACAAGGGGAAACGAGTGAGAAATAATAAATTATTTCTCAGTGCTGATTGCCACTCAGATTATTGGATTCGAAGGAAATCCATATTTAGAATGAAATCACCACACGAGAAACAACCAGTTTATTTCATAATGACGAATGCAAATGCTCAATAACAGTATCCAATTGAATAACAAATATTTCATAAGTAAATCAGTACTCTAAGAATCTTATCAACATAAATGGTTTGGATCAAAATCTTTTAAATCATAAAGTCAGGTAACAATTGAAACCTAATCTTTAGAACCGTTAAGTCAGGTAACGTATGGTTTCTTAATTTTACAATATCTAGTCTGGTAGCACTGAAAGATATCATATATGTATCTGTCGTGTCAGGGCTTATACCATTCTAAATATCCTGACACCTGATTAACGGAAACAATACGAAATCAATATCACAATACTGTCATTATCAGAAAGAAAATCAATGATAAGACGGTTACCATAGTTTATTAGTCTTACAGTAACGATTCACATTTATTCAATATCCCCTATCCAACCGGTACTGGATTCAGTTGGGGCCATTCACCATATGCGCATAAGGGTCCTGGAGTAAAATCTAGTAGCTAACTAGACTTTACGTATAATAATTATTTTTCTCCACTATATGGAGGTTCAAGGATTTCAATATTTAATATTCATTCAATTCAATCACTGTGGTCTCAATCAATCATTTGTAATAAGAATCAATCAATCGATAAACAATATCAACATGATAGTCAACATACTTACCTGTAATTCAGTTTTAATTGTATTGGGCTATGCATATGATGCAACAGTTCAATCAATGCAGTCAATCAAATATTCATAATGCATAGTGAGTTACAATTTAATTCATAGTTATGAATTTCAGACTAATCCAATAACCTTGCACCTGATATCGTAGAGTAATCAAGCCAGGTCACCAACCATCTATTTTTCCTGAACATTATGTCTCCTCTGTCACTTTCATAATTATGCCTATTATAAAACAATAAATATTTTATGATCACTACTTATAATTTATTTAATCTAACATTAAGAAATAAGGCCCTCATGAATCATAAGACCGACTCAGTTACCAACAACGAATATATTCAAAGGAGAACCATAATCAAATTTAGGCTTATGAAAAATTGCACATTAGCAAAACTTAATGGTATCAGGTCACAAGTATCAAATAAAACCTTCATCATTATTAATGCTTATTTGTAATTCATCTTCCAACTATTGAGTAAGATTGATTATTTAATATAATAGTTAAAATAAAACCTAAGCTTACTTAAAGCTCCACTTCTAAAAACTCTTTTAGGTCAGATAAGAACGGAACAAAACAAAGAGAGAGCACACGAATTACTGGGTGTCAACGCTGCATACAACGAGCAAAGACAGGTGAAAACACCAATTCAATTACACCCATTTAAGTTACTAGAGAGAGACTTCTCTCTGTTTTCTTGCGAAGAGAGAGAACAAAAATAAAATGAAAACTAGAAAGTTCTCCACAGAGAGTACTTTTGGATATAATTGAGGATGGTTCGTGTCAATTAATCTCCTGCAATATCACAAGCTTCACCGATGATTTTTTATTCCCCCTTATTTTAAATCTGAATCTGAGCAAGCTTATTCTCTAGACTCCAAAACACCTCAGAATATAAATTGAGGATGGATTAAAAAGTCTTTAGTGGTGATATGCACATACAACTAACTCAGTTCAGTCAATTAAATATCACACTGCCTGCTTTGATAAAATATTGAACGTACCTGGACAATACCAAGGGTTGTGGTGGTGACGGGATTAGAGAAATCACCGCCAGGAGGAGATACAACACCAACAATGGTGACACTATCGGTTCTGTCTGGGCCACCAAGGCACTTCATCTTGCCAGCCCAGCAAGAGGTGGAGTCACGCAAAGCCTAACCCATGTAACAAATTTGGAGAAGCTGCGGTAGGCGCGATGGAGAGCTGGCGCGAGAGAGAGATTCTATCAGATGGCGCTAAGAGAGAGACTCTGGTAAGGAGAGAAGATTTCCGATGGAAGAGTCGATTCCCCTTTCTAGTGAAAGAGAAGAGAGGAGGCAGTGGCCATTTTTAATTCATAATTTTACTTCAAGGGTATAATTGGAAATACAGAAATAAATATTCTAAAACAGAATTTTTCAGATTATTTTTAATAAAACAGTATAAAAATTGTATAGGAATGGCAAATTTATGATTTAAGAGATTATTGAGTGGCAATTTCACAATTTTGAAGTATAGAGTGGCAATCTCCCAATTTCAATATTATTGAGTGGCAATCTCACAATTTTTCCTCAAATTAATAGCTCGTCTTTATACCAGTCAAAGATAATTTTAAATTAGTCAACTATAAATTTTGCATAATCAATAATGATAGTAATTCACTCTAAAATAATTTGATCATCTTACCAATTTGTTCAATAAAATAATATTTCACTCAAAAACACGTCTAGACATTTTGTATATTAGATTCAATTATTAATTTCAAAATTGTATTTTCAATAATGTTACACCCGACCATACTAGTCCGTGCTCGCCGCCCGGGGTACCTGTGCCTGATGCGCGCAAAAGCGTATGCACAAAGCTTTAGTACAATGATGTACTTTTTAAATCTTTAACACACGTTTGAGTTGAATTGCAAGTGCACAATTCTATCAAAGTAGTATTTGAGGTATAGATCCACATAGAGTACGATAAAAACTTAGTTCAAACTTTAGTAATAAATTTCAGAAAATAAAATAAAGTAAGGTGCAATAAAAGTAAATGGGGAGTTTGTTATAACAATTTCTAAATTTGGGTTCAATACTCGAATAGAGAGTTTAAAACAATAAGAGTAAATAAACGAAAGAAAGATTGGTTTGTTCTCAAGATTCAGAGATCTAGGGGTCTTTGGTCTACATTCCCTTGCTAACTATATCTATTCGGTATTTGTTTATGTTCATGTATGATTTGATGAGGTTTCTAATATAATATGTTATTAAGGGTTACTTTCATAAATTAATAACGTACCTAGGTTGTTACACTTAGGGGCACCTCTAATTAGCTCAAAAACTGAAATTAAATTGCAATTGAATATAAAGAGATGAGTTTAGAGAAATTTGACACGCGGGTGATAATGAAGTTCGGCAAAATAAAGGCCTACGTCTCCGGGGCTTCGCAACCTTGTGAGGTGCGCCTTTCTATTACCCAATACGAAAGGATTATAACTTGTGAACTGTTGAGCCCTTACACACCAAGCGGGAAGTCAAACGGCCAACTCAAAGAGATGAGAACAAGGTCTCGATTGTCTAGAATACAAGAGAAACACTCAATAGATCACTCTAATCTAATCTATATGAAGATTAGTGAAGTAGGTTTGAGGTTGCTTGAGGGATTTTGAAATTTTAAGCTCTCACAACAATGGAGTAGGCTAAGCTCTCAGAAAATCGCTTTTAAAATGATTAGGGTCGGCTAAGATATGAGGAAAAGATCCCATTACTCTATTTATAGTGTCAGCTCAAAAATGAGTTGTTTGCAATAAAACGTTACAACGTTTTATTCAAATGCGATTTTAGGGTTTTAATCTTCTGACAGCTTAGCAAAACGTTATAACGTTTTCAAAACGTTACAACGTTTTAACCTGTACAAACTTGATCAAAATAGAAGTTATTTGAAGTTTAAATCTACTTGAAATGTTACAACGATTTATAAACGTTACAACAATTTATAAACGTTACAACGTTATATAAACGTTACCATGTTTCATTGTTGGTACAGTACAGCTAGGGTTTAGTCTGTAGCTGTTAAACGTTACAACATTTGTATAGCGTTATGACGTTTTTTAAAACGTCACAACGTTTATATAACGTTATAACGCTGTAATAATGTTTCTTCTTTTGATCAGTTTATTGTTTCAGACCAATGTAAAAACGTTACAACGTTTTGAAAACGTTCACAACGTTTTATCCCATTTTAATCAACCTCACACATACTTTACCAAGTTTCTGATTTTACAACTTATATTCTTGATAAAGGTCTTCGTGATTGCTCCAGTTCAAGCATGTTATACTGCAGTTCTTACTCTTCTTGAACCTATCATAGCTTCAAAATAGAAGAAATCATAAAATTCAATAATTGTATGCTTTTGCAAATTAGTCAAATAGACGTAAAAGATTATTGTACAAACAACAATCTCCCCCTTTTGGCGATTTGCAAAAACATACAATGTGAGTAAGTGCATAAATCGAAAATTTTCAGAAATTAGTTTATCCAATTTCAATTTTGCATGTCAAGCCAATTGTACCAATTTCTCCCCCTTTTGGAAATCGACGAAAGAATGATCAATTAGCACTAATATAAAGTGCTCCCCCTCAATTTAGCAATATAACAACAATAACTTACACACAAAATAAGATTGATGGCATAACTCTAACATGCAAGATAATTCAATTTCATTTCATCACATCAAATTATGCAAATCAATGTTTTAATTCATGCAATCCAAGCAATTCAATTACCACTTGTCTAGGCTCCAAGATATCCAATTTTGCAATTTTGCAATATATCTCTTAACAAGTTAGCAAATCATACACCATATTTAAAACATCTACATCTACATCTCATACATATCCACACTAAATTCCAAATATCATAATTCAAACAATTCAACTAAATTAAACTATTTCAAAACAACATTTCACCAATTCAACAATTTTCAACAATTCAACTAACTTAACCAAATTAAAATAAATCAACAATTCAAATTAGACATGCAACAAAACAATTCATGCAATCAACAAACAATTAACTTAGCAAGTTTTCAGTTTTTGAAATTATGCGGTCTAATCGTCATTCATGGAGTCGTTTGGTGCATCGGTCGCTTCTTCTTCTCCATCACCTTCCTCTACAATCTCCTCTTCGTCATCTTCTAGGTCCTTCTCCTCAACTAGATTCTCACGTGCTCGTGCCAGGCTTCCCGAGGGACCATATTGCTTGATAAAGCGATTCGAGAGACTGGATTGTGCTTCATCAAGCACATTGAGAGCTCGAGCATGTGCTCGCAGTTGTTTCCTTATCTTAATTTGCCTCTTTTCTAGATTATCGAACCTCGTTAGCATTGCTTGATGATTTTGTTGAATCGCAAGACTTTGAGCATGCATTTGTTGGCATAACCACAACATTTGTGCTTCTTGGCCTTGTGGAGGAACAAACTCACCCGCTTGTGGCATGTATTGTGGTTAAGGTTGAGGTTGAGCCGGGACCTCTTCTTCTTCTTCCGGGTTCCAATATTGATTGGGTAAGACTTCCGGATGGTTTATCCACGTGTTGATATCTCTTGCATCCGGTTCGTAGCGCCTCAGACCCGGGGATGAATGACCATAAACCCACCCGATTTTGGTTAGGTGATCAACCAAATTGGTCGGGAAGGAGACCTCTGCTTCTTCAGGTATTTGAATACCATTGAGGCGAATGATTTTGTGAATGAGATGGGCATAGGGCAGAGAGTGGACTGTGGTTGAAAATGCACCACTTATGTGACGAAGAAAGATGTAGGGTATGTTGATCATTTTTCCATCCAATAGAATAAGGTGACGAAGAAAGTACATGGGTCCCCACTCAAGATTGGTTTTGATTGTGACTTTGGGCATGAGAATGTTATTGATGAAGAGAAAGAGTAATCGATGTAGGGATGGAAGGTGAGAAACATAGATTTTTGCTCCGGCTATGTTGTTCCGGTCAAACCATTTCTTATACTCACTTGAGGTACCATCGGCATAAAGAGGCCAACTCCTCAAGGGATAAGTTTCCTCCCCGTCATTTTCAACCCCAAGCCATTGAGCCACATTACCCAGAGAAAGTGCAATTTCTTGCCCGCCAACCCAAGAAGTGATAATGAAGGGTTCATCTTGGATTTTGATGTTTGCATAGAATGTGCGGGTTAGAAGATGGGTGTATGGTTCATTACAAGTCACAATAGGTTCCCAACCCCAATGATTCACATATTCAATTATCTTGTCATCTTCGGGTTGAGAGAAGGTAACTGTTGATTTGTCAAACCGGTAGCATTCGGTTATTTTCCTATTCATGAAAGATCCTACATAATTCTCATAGGCAACAATATCCCGAAAGAGATACCTATTTGACCGATGAATTGTCCAGTTCGGTTCTAAGTTCCCTCCACTGTTTTGACCGACTTCCGGGTCCAAACGGGATCTTTTCTTACCCTTTGGTATAGCACCTTTCTTCGGAGCCATTGGATTGAGTTGAGATTAAAAGTTTACCGATTAAGAAGTGAAGTACTAAACCGAGAAGAGGAGAACCCAAGAAGTGCTGTGATGAAGCCGGATCGTCAATCCAACGGTCGGATCGCTGTAGTTGCACCTAGGGTTTTGGCTAGGGTTTTGGATAAGGGAGAGAAGAGAGAGAGAATGGAGATTTGAGAGAGAGATTCGGGTAGAGAAAGAAGTGGAGAGGAGAATGGTGTGTTTTGATCGTGGAAAGATGAGTTGTGGTGGCTGGAATAGGTAGAGAGAGAGAGAGCGGCGGAGAGAGAGAAAGAGAGAGTGGAGGAAGAAGGGGTGAAAGTGATAAGGAAGGGATGGGTCCGGATCCAATATAACCCCTTTTCTCTATAAAACGTTACCAACGTTTGTTCAAAATACTGTGTTTTTAGCTAAAACGTTATGACGTTTTTGTAACGTTTGTGTAATGTTTTTGTGAAGCATTCGGACTTTTGAAGTCTGGAAAAACGTTACCAACGTTTGGAAACCATTACAACGTTTTCATTTGTAATTTTTGCAGTTTTGATCCCTTGTCAGATAATCGTTGTAACGCTTCACAAACGTTACCAACGTTTTGATTTGAATTTTTACAATGTTAGTCCCTTGTCAGATAAACGTTGCAACGTTTTTGTAACGTTTGTGTAACGTTTTGGTGCAGCCCTCAGACTTTTGAAGTTTCATAAAACGTTACCAACGTTTTCAAAAACGTTATAACGGTTATATAGTATAGTTTATCTCAGAATTTTGGCTAAGTATTGGATGTAAAACGTTACAACGATTTCAAATCGTTACATAACGCTTTTATTGTTTTTTTCAGACTTTTGGAGATTCACAAGGCGTTACCAACTGTTTCAAAAACGTTATAACGTTTTGTTCCTGCAGACAGTCCTTATATGAACTATTTTGACTGCAATTAATTATATTGACATAAACTATAAATGTATCTATTCTCTAAGTTCAAGCATGACTAATTTAAATCTTAATTCATTGTGTTGTTGAGTATTTAGGGGTTTTGTGAATATATCAGCAATTTGTTCTTTGGTGTCGATATGTATGAGTTTAATTTCACCTTTTTCTATGTGATCCCTAATAAAATGATGCCTTATCTCTATGTGCTTGGTTCTAGAATGAAGGACCAGATTTTTGGATATCATAATGGCACTAGTATTGTCACACATAATTGGTACGTTGCGGAAGCGAATTTCATAATCATTTAGGGATTGGATTATCCAAAGAATTTGTGTGCAACAACTACCGGCCGCTACATACTCGGCTTTCGTTGTGGAAAGAGCAACCGAGGTTTGTTTGCGACTTGACCAAGATACAAGTG
>JARJHM010001306.1:0-39969 GCA_033356055.1 Carex pumila | reverse complement strand
TTGATACTATAAATGTGCAAAACCTTGAAGCAGGTGATTTAACATAAAGAAAAAGTGAAATTGCCATGCCTTAAAAATTGATCTCATTGATATAAAATTAACTAACTATAAATCATGATGCATAACAAAAGCTAAGATGGCCAAAAGCATAAATCTTTTATAAGATGTATGTGCACAAAAAAACATGCATGTGAATGCAACCTAAATTGTGATCAGTACAGACTCCACACAGGAACTAAATTTAACCATATTGAATTGAGAAACAAATATGAAAAAAAGTAGAAAAAATCAATATATTGATGGCAAATTAATACAAGTACTAACCTTGGATAAGGGCTATTTTTCACAGCCTTCTGTCCATACTTGCGCCATCTATAGCCGTCCTCCAAGTGATCAACGTCGCTTTTAGTCATGAATGCGAACCTCGGTTGCCTTTGCCTTTTCTCTCCTTTAGCTCTTGGCTTATTCCTGTTTGATTCAATGAGTTGTGCAAATGGAATGAGCTAGCTACTTCAATTGTACATGCTACATATACCCATGGTAGAAGCAACGGTAATAGAAAGGTGGCACGATCGGTTGCTCCGACCAACACGAAATGTTAAATAAATCCATTATTTTCATGTATGTACCACCACTACTACATAAAATTGAGTTTCACACCCATACTATACTATACTACCACTACTACTACACTCAGACTAATTTTGATTGGTCCTTACATGTGTACATTATTTTCATAAATGTGTTCTTGTCACAGGGGCAAATAAAGAGGGAAAAAAAAATGAAGGTCTAATTAGTTAAGAATTTTCTTGGGTCTAAAATGGAATATACACGCAAGACTTAGTTATGAGCAGCTTCCCCAAATGAAATATGGATGGTGGCTGAATCTAGCTAGATAGTTAAAGGAAATATTGTTGCCTTTGTAAACCCTAGCATGAGAAACCCTAGAAGCTCACACTTAGCTTCAAAATAAATTATTAAACGAAACTTGAAGAGAGATAGGAGGAAGGAGGAATCTAAAAAAATTTATCTATCAGAAAGCCTCTTCTCTTTACAATCTCAAAAGATCTAAACTAGATCTAACACTAGCCCTAATTAACAATTAATAGCACAAATTAATTAAGAAAAACAAGATTTTGCTTTTAGTAAAATTATTTATAAAATATATACTTACACTTTTTTTGCCTTATCACCTTCTTCAACCTTTGTAGTTTCTTCTCCTTTCACTTCCTTATGATCTCCTTCTTGCTTCAGTACCATACTATCAATCTTACAATCATCCATGGCTACCGCCTCACTCGAAGACGATGACATGGATGAATTCGGCGTGGCGGGTCCGGTTCCGCAGTCAGCCCTAGAAACACTTGAGGTATTATTACAAGTAACACCATCTGTGACATGATCCATGCTATGAAGGGCAGCTTCCTTCTTTACATTTGATAAATACGGTGCGTCGACAGATCTATAGCCTGTGTCATGCTCTGATGTGCTATTGAAATAGTCGGCGAAGGTCGGAAAGGATGTGTCGATGGAAGGTAGATCGTACAACAGAGAGTTGGTTCCGGGCCCCGGTTTCTGGGAGAAGAGTGAGGAGAGGTCGTAAAATTCGGCGACATCTCGAAAGAGATAGTGGTGGCTGTGGTCATGTTGGTAGATCTCCCCTTTCTCCCCTGACATGTCTAGAGAGAGGAAGTGATAGAGAGAGGAAGAAAGAGATCAGATTGATCAAGCAGTTGAAGTGAAGAGGAAAGATACAAGAGAAGGATAGAGAGAGAAAGAGAGAGAGAGAGATCAGGTTCTGGTCATATAGCTAGCTTAGCTTGGCCAATCTCTGTTGATGGAGAGGTTTGTATAGATAGGTGGGGATGAGGACTTTTTGGAACAGCCTTTTATTTATTATATTAATAAACAAAAATGGGTACTTTTGAAAACTACATAATTTGTTAATTTATAATTTAGTACCACATATTATTTTAATGAAGCTATTATCTAGATTAATTAGTCAAGAGAGAATGCAATAGTCATCTAGTCTCACAGTGCCAGCGCTAAGGATAACTTTTCCTAGACATGTTTCACGTAAACCACATTAGTTGAAATGTAGAATATAGCAATATTGTCTTCGGTTTATTAAGAACATGTCTATATGAAGTATTTGTCTTCTAGCATCAGTCAGCGATAGATAGGAAAGTAAACCGGAAGTAGCCGGTCACGTGGGAGCTGCGGTCAAAGTTTCTCACTCCACCGTCGAACACACAACTGACACGTTGGCAACCCTTTGACCGAGTTGACAGCTGTGGTGGGACCCACCTTACGGTGACGCGCTTCAGTACGTCACCGTATAAGGCTCTAGAATATATGTATATCCTCCTCCATCATCCACCGTCTGATTTAAATCTGACGGTAGAGGTACAGCCGTACTAGTAAAATATATAGTGTGGACACGGCTCGTGTCGGCGTTTGAACCCTGTATTGCGTGTGAATCAAATACCACGAGTTCAACGAGCTGTTCCAATACAGCTGATCCTGGTCTACGGTGGACCCAATATAGTATCCAAATTAAATTAATTAATTGAAGTTTCTTTTTTTTTTTGAGTAAAAGGAAGGTCTAAAGAAATTTAATTACATCCCACTTGTACATTTTATTTTAACTAAACAAGACTAGATGAGATGTTGTCAATTTATATTTATTAGCTGTATGCAAGTCACTAGGCGATGGATGCTAATCAAATGAGAATAATATATTTTAAGAATTGCATTCATATTATAAATAAAATAATTATTAGTGGAGTTTATTCATATTAGTTCTCATGGTCATGTCTCTGAAAAAAGGTGTTTATGAACATGTTTTATTGAGGCTTAAAAATTTAAGAACGTTTAAGTTGATTATTTCAAGCAATGTTGTAGATAACGAACGGTATGCGGTCGTCGGACGAACGGGGTACCGCTAAGCAATTAATCAGTACATGGCCAATTAATCGGAATTATGTGGACAATTTAATGTTTTTATTAAATTTATGCATATATATCATATTTTATTAAAAAATAATTTATTTAACTCATTAAACTTATCAAATAGAGGAGGGATCCAATTACACCATTTTTTGGTGACACTGAATTACATTCTCCATTTTCAAACTTTTCAAATTCCAAACAGTCGATCAAAACCATTCAACATGATGGATATATTAAAATGTGCTTGCAAATCAAATTTTACATTTTTTGGTAATTTTTTACTATTTATTAAGAATTTAACAAAATCATTATATTCAGACCATTGAATTTTTGTACCCATCTTAGTAAATAGTAAAAAAATTCAGAAAAATATAAAATTTGATCTGCAAGTACATTTTAACATATCCATCATGTTGAACGGTTTAGATCAACTGTTTGGACTTTCAAAACATAGGGTGTAATCCGGTATCACCAAAAAAGGGTGTAATCGGATCTCTCCTCTATCAAATAAACTTAATTTAACTTAGTTCTATTATTATAACATGACGCTACCCTTATTTTTTTCTTAACGCATAAGCACTTTACATGCGTAAATAATACATTTATTTAATAAAAAAAGTAAATTCAAGAATTAAGTTTTTTTAAATACTAATAACATATTATTTGAAAGAAATAAAACATCCAAACATAAAATTACTAAATTTAGTTTATGATTGAAACAAAAATATCGTACTAATTGAAAAAATTATATTAGTAAGTAAGAAAAATATATGGTATATAAATAACATAAGAATTAATCAATTTCAAAGTAAGTAAGAAGAAAATAAACATATATAAAAAATATTGGATGTATACCCCAAGCACAAATATAACTAAAATACATGATTTATAAAATTTATTATCACACACTATCACAGGAAAATAAATTAATGTGAAAATAAATATTCATTGAAAATAAACGGGAATAAACGAACAATTAAATGGTAAAACGATCGATTAATCGTTTTCACCCACAAACAGACATTCATTAAAGATATTTGTAACTGATTAGCCACCGTTAATGATTAAACGACCGTTTTTTTACAACACTGATTTCAAGTAAAGTTGATTTAAATTAAATTTCTTGAAATGTTATAATATAAATAAATGATTTAATTCTTCAATCAAACATAACATTAGTATATAAGATAGATGGTGTTGGTGGCAATGAAAGTAAGGTGTAAGGCCATAGAAAATGAAAATGGCACAAACACCAAAGAAGACAGCTTCAACTCGGTGCTTTTTTTGGGGAATAGAATTAGAGGCATTAAATGAATGAAGGATGTGTGGTCGGTACGTGAGAGATTAGGTGTTGATGTGCTATCTGTCTCATTTCTCATTGGGAGTGTGATGGGTCCCACATTTCGGATCCGGATCCTATGCTGGCATGCTGATACTGCTACTGCTGCTGATGCTGTTTTCCTTTCAGAATTCAGACGCGCTTTCCTGTCGTTTTTCCCTCGCTCTTTACTTCTCCTTTCTCTTTCTTTTTGTACTTTTTTTTGTGAGACAAAGTTGTCTGATCAAAGTTTTTAAAACCTGAACATTTTTCTAATTCCCATAAAAGAAAGATGAAATGTTCTGAATGGCAATTTCGATTTAGTGTTGTCATACCAGTCCACGCAGAAATTAAATCAGACTCCGAATTCTCTGGCTGCGGGAATTTTTTTTGTCTTCTCAGTTACTGTGTGTGGAACCAGTCACTGTTAAAAGTGATCACTTTTAATTTTTAAACTGAGGATCCACTTTGGATTCACACGTAATGACTCTGGGGCAGAAAATTAGGTTCCATTAAATCAAACGATTTATGGTATATAATGTTTTCCAAACCATCTCTATTTATTGGATTGGTTCATTTTCATAAATAGATCACCTTTTTTTTTTATTTACAGGTGGTTTGCCAATTCTTGCAGTTAGGGTGCACAGATGATTTTTATCAGAGAAACTTGTGAAATCGGGTTCAAATAGTTTATTAGATTCAAACCAATTAACTAATAGGATACTAGTTAAAAAACAATTAACATAATAAAAAAATAAAAATAATATACTCCTACATAATAAAAACAACAAAATAATATTATTGTACATATTAAAAGATAACAAAGTTGGTCCGAATAAGTAAAAGTTTCTATAAAAATAACAAAATTTATCATTAATAATATTTTTGAATGGTTTGATGGACTTTTTAGTTCTAGAGAGGGACGAAGTCATACCAAATTCGTATTTTTTTACTGAATTTTAAAATTCATAAGAAGCAATTATACCTCCTAGTTCAAAGTGGGTCCACCTCTGCATTTAGCAACTCTCCTCCTTTATTGTGATTTAAGACATGTTGTACAAAAATTACACTGGCTCTGCAAAAGTTATTTCTATTCTTTAATTCCAAAATTGCATTCTAATTTCAATTTGTGAGATACGCTGGATAATTCAACATATTGTTTTTACATCTTTATAATTTTTAAATTTATATATTTGAAATGAATACTTGAATATAGGGATTAAAGAAGTTTTGGCCTAACTAAATATGTGACCGCACGGGACGTTATGTGTGCTTCTCACGTACTGTGTAATCTTTTAAAAATTTGACACGACGCAATACGACACGTGTTACATGAGTCACGTGTAATTAGGATTATTAAATCTTGATCGAATAGTGAACTTTGAATCAATTAATTTAAATTATGAAAAATAAAAAGTTAAACGTGACCTATCACGTTTGGACTAGTGTTGTAAATAATAGTATGCGGTCGTCAGACAAACGGGGTACGCCACGCGATTAATCGATATGCAGCCAATTAATCAAAATTATGCAGACAATTTAATTTTTTTATTAAATTTATTTATATATCATAATTTATTTAACTCATTAAACTTATCAAATAAACTTAATTTAACTTAGTTCCATTATTATAACATGATTATGCTCTTAAAATGTGTAAGTAGCACATTTATTTAATGAAAAAAAAATTTAAGAATTGAACCTTTTAAAATACTAATAACATATTATTTGAAAGAAATGAAACAATTCAACATAAATCACTAAATTTAATTTATGATAACAACTTAATTTTATAAATGAATATGTCGTATTAATTGATAAAATTACATCAATAATTAGTAAGAAAAATATATGGTATATAAATAACAGAAGAATTAATCAATTTCAAAGTAAAAATATTAAATTTATGTCCAAGGACAAATAAAACTACCGTACATGATTCATAAAAACTTATTATCACACACTATTACGGAAAAAAAAATCAATATGAAAAATAAATATTCATTGGAATAAACAGAAATAAACATGAATAAATGGGAATAAACATGAATAATCGAAAATAAACGGACAATTAAATAGTAAAATGACCGATTAATCGGAAAAAAACGGCCGATTAATCGTTTTCATTTGCAAACAAGCATCCATTAAATATATTTGTAACAGTTAAATAGCTGTTAATACCATTTTTTACAACACTAGTTTGGACACGTCACATGTGATCACGACATAACAAACGTACCATGATTATTTTTCTAAATTTAATAACGATATATAACTCAAGTTATAACGTAACTAATCACATTACGGCACAGCACGGCACAACACATCATGTATATATTTAGATCCCTACTTGGATATGACATATTTAGAAAGATCGTTTTTGCTAAATTAGTAGGTGTGATTACAGCAAGATATTTTGTTTTAATTATTTCACAAAGGCCCATTGATGATCCACACCCACCCCATAACAGTGGATTGCCATCGTCAACTATGACAGCATCTAGAATTAATCATGTATAAATCATACAAACATAAGACATGATATATATAATTATATAACTATATAACTATATGCTACAATATTTTCTTTCAACGATGGGTCCAATAGAGTTGTGTTTTTAACAGAAAAAAATTGTGTAGGTTTCATTTCATTCATTTTTAGAGTGATCAGCTTGGTTCACTGTTTGGTGCATCATACATTGGGTATAACAAGTCACTAAATTAAAGCTCAGAGGGCCCACCTACACCTAAAATTTTGGGAATAATCTAACATGTTAAAATAAGTATATTTTGAAGTTCATCCCTCAAATATTCTTATATGAGTTTCATTCTTTCATATCAAAGTACACACTTTATTCATATGAATATATATATATATATATATATATATATATATATATATGTATATATATATATTGTCAATATAAATGAGTAGTAGTGTTAAATGCATTGCTGGTTTTGTGCTTCAATCATGATTCATATTCTTATCTTCGAGTCAATCCGAATCAATCAATATGATATTCATATTAAAATATACTTGGAGATCAATTTTTATATATTTTTTAACTTATTTACTATTTCTTTAAATAGATACAAAATCATTTTTTTCAAGAGATTTTGAACCATCCAAAACAGTGAATTTTACCTATCCAAAATATAGAATTTTTTTTATATAAATATAAAATTTGTTTTCCGAATACATTTTAATACGAAGATCATATTGAACAACTCAGATTAACTTTTCAGACTTTGAAAATAAAAAATATTATGTAGAACATAATTAAAGTAGAAAATTAAAATTAATAGTGTACTTTAACCTTACTCATAAATGAATACATGAATGTTTTACAAGTCCAACATAATTGTTGGCAGTCAACAACGGCCTTAAACTTTCAAATTTACTATTATTACTCCTAAAATACATATTCTTTTCAAGTAGAAAGAACACTTATTTTAGCTCAAGTACACACTTAATAATATTTTGAATAATTGTCAATTATTCAAACTCTCATAAGTGAATCTTCTTTGAGCTAAAATAAACATTTAGTTCCGTTGAAAAATAAAAAGTAATGAAATAAAGACTACTGTCTGATTTAATTTAAAACAATTGATGACATGTATATCACAAATTTTTACTTGGTTAAAACTAGTGTTGTAAAAAACGTCCGTTTAGACTGATTAATCGTCCGATTAGTTGTTGGCATTCAATTATACTCTATTATTTCCGATTATTTCCGGATAATTGCTTAGCGGTACCCTATCTATCCAACAAGCGCATATTATTATTTACAACACTTGTTAAAATATATTTTGACAACTTTCAAGATTTTCTTGATCATCTTGATGACTCATTATTTTTTATCTCCTAAGAATTTATATTCTTTAAGCAAAAATGAACTTCTTTTAGTTGGAAAGTACATTAATTTTCTTGAACCAAAATGACCTTATATATATCTATTCCATGTTTCTTCTCTTCTCATATTTGAATATGATCATTTTTGTTTTCTAATAATTATATTTTATTGTGGTCTTTTAATATTCTCTAAGGTGAGCTCAGCAAATTTCCAACAAAAGAGCAATTTAATTAAGTAGACAGAGAAATTCCATATTTTTTAAAAAATATTTTGTTGAAAGGAGCAATGCAACTATAGGTAAATTTTGGACTTTTGGGACATGATGAGATAATATAGCACTTTGAGGAATTTGTATGTGTTTCTCCTGCTCATACCAACTTTTGGCCTAATTTCTCCAATATGAATAAAATAATTTCCAATCAAGTACATAACGTTGTAATCAAAGTACAATTTATTTTTCCGTTTGTCAACATTAGAAGATCTTGTTTAACCAACTTAAAAGGATGTGATATTCTCTTCAATTTAGTAATAAATGCCTTAATTCGTTAACACAAAAATATATGGTTTTTTTTTAAAATAAAAAACTAGTCTTAAAAACCAGCCTTTGATCTGATAACAAAGATTTTTCTATGTGACTGTGAGAGGAAATTCTGATCACCCCAGGTACCTGACTCAAGCAAATTACAAACGGACGATCAAATTTAGTTCGTTTAAATTGGCACAAATCTCAAAACAGAACCCCTATAGTTTCTATAGGCACCGGATTGACTTTGGTCCAGCTGAAATTAATATGAGTTGTATGTTTGTGATTTGCTTGAGTCAAGTATCTAGGAGGATACAGATTCATGTGAGAGGTCGCATGTTCAAAACTCTAAGGGAGAAATTATTTATAAATATTAGATAGTTAGATAGTTTGAGCTTCAATCTTTAAAAAAAACACCTAGTTTTGAAAATCATTTGCAGTCTTCTATAATTCTACATCCTTAAAACTCAACTGAGTTTCTAAATAATTGTTAATCACTTTTTAGAAATTAAGATTTTTAAAGTTCCTAACTCTCATATCTCTCAAATTAATTTTAGAGTTTGTATTTAGCCACGTCAGCAATAAATTAAAAAAAAAGAAATAATTTGAACCAATTATTTGATCAGCATGGAGTTTATAAACAATTTCTTAATAAGAAACTTTTTATGTATAGTTTTTAAATAAAAAATTCTCACATCTCTAAAACTGTATTAAAAACTGCCATCTCTGAAACTGTATTAGAAACTGCCACATCATATTAGAAACTCTAAAAATTTCAGAGATGTAGATGCTCTTAAATGTTAGTCATAACCAATTTTTGGATAGACCAAGGATAGTTCTGCAAAAATCCAATGCAATATAACATGGCAATGAATCTATAGTCAGTAGTCACACATACTCACATGCATATTCAAATGAATTAATCCTATAAATTATTTCTACTTGTATGATTCTATCATGTGCAAGTGCAATTCTGAAAATTTGACCATGGTTTTTATATTTCTGAATTCATGTTTCCCCAGATTAATATAATAGTTCAATTTATGGAAAATCGCATAAACTATATAGTTTTTTTATTTATTTTGAATATTCATAACAAAAGACAAAAGGGACTCTTCTTTCAAACATTATTTAAAAATATATATATATTTGATTCTCTAAGGCATGTCTGTTGCATCATTTGTTTAATAAATTCAAATGCACAGAAAACAAAAATTGACAAACCTAAGCAAACTTCATCTCTTAGATAAGGTTTCAAATGTTTCTTTTTTTTTTTGTCTCTGCTTCTATTATTTTAAAATAATAAAAATGATAAAACTTGTATGTCAAAATATTAAAATTATTATAAAATGATATATATTATTCTTTCTATATGCACACATAAAGTTATTATATTTAAACCAACGTTCAAAAATTATCTAAATTGCTGTATACTTGTATTATATAAGTTTTAAGAATGAACCCATAATGAAGACACAAAATATAAAAACATTTGAACTCTCTTCTATCTCTCATATTATTTCATGAGATCCCTCAACAGTGAATAATTGCACATAATTCAACATTTCTGAGACCACAAGAATCCATAATAGGAAGCAGGAGAAAGAGAGAGACAGGAGCATTTATGATGATATCTATTATTCATATACAAATAATTAAAATTTAAAATTATATATGTATTCATATTCGTACAGAAATTCGGATATTAAATATCCGTAATTAATTTTCAGATTCAAATTCAGATATGATCGGATAATATATCCAACCCGTTTTCACCCCCATCTATCTCCCATTATTGCATGAGATCTCTCAACAGTGAATAATTGCACATAATTCAACATTTCTGAGACCACAGAGAATCCATAATAGAAAGCAGGAGAAAGAGAGAGACTGGAGCATTTATGATGGTAGGATACATGTCACTATATTCGGTAGATGTTTTTACAATTTAATTTAAATTATAACATAGAGACAAATCTCAAAGTCAAAGTGGCATATTGACAAATTCTATTAAATTATTAAATCTGCCATACTCCTTCTGTGGTTTAAGTGTTTTTAATTTTTGAATCCAAATATCAAGCAAATAAATTATGTATCAACTACCATTATGTGTTAATTAATATATTATACTTTGGGTAATGATTCTGTTGGTAGGTTGACGATTTAGATCTGCCAACGTTTGACAAATTTTCTTATGTCATTATATTATATTCCTTGTTTCAAATATAAAATAATAGAAAATAAATGATGATAGTTAGGGGTGTCAATGACATCTTTTTATCTATTTATCTGATTCGTATTGTATCTGAAAACACAAATATAGATAAGAATATTTTTTTGTTAGCTTATCGGATACAAATAAGGGTAGCTATATCTTTCCGTTATCTTACCCATTCATATAAGATAATTTTTAAAAATAAAATTATATATATCTATATGAAGATGATACATGCTATAATAAAGTTTTATATTTTATTAAATTTTTATAATACAAATTAGTTGTATTTATTATTATTATTATTTTATTTTATTTTTGAAAAATATTTTATCAAAAACAAAAATCGAAATGTCAATGGTACTTTTCATCCGTTTATCCAGCCCATACCATATTAAAAAAAGAGAAAAGTGTAAAGATTTTTTTCATTATCATAACGGGTACGGGTATGAAAATGCATCCACCTAACCCGTATCGTACCTGTTGACACCCTAAATGATAGTTTAAATGTCTTTAATTTTCTCTATCTTTATTATTCTTTTATTTTCAAAACTTCAATAATTTAAAATTTAAAATTTAATTGTCAAGATAAAACAAATCCTAATATTATTTTCTCTATGCACATATACAAAATTATGACATTTTAAGTTTGTTTTATTTATTATAAAAGCTTACAAAAATACACTGATATAGATACATTATGGATATTATTATTATTTTAACTTATTGTTTCATAAAAGATATAAAAAAAAAAAAAATTTATGTATATATAGAGAAAATAATATAGATCACTTCTGACCATTGTATTTTGACATATAGGTTTTACAAAATATATATTACAAAATTTAAAAAGTAAAGATATAATGGAGATATAAAAAAAAATATATATATAGGCATTTGAACCTTTCTCTAAATAAATTGAGTATCAAATTTTCCAAAGGATAGCTTTGTGAAAAGCTTTACAGTGAGATAAATAATTTTGCTAGCACAAATATAGTGTTGTAGGATAAAGTATAGGTTATTGTAATTGGAGTGTGACTAATATGTTTTTGGTAGCACTTCAACTGAAGTGCTATCGGTTCAAATTTTAAATTTCAAAATCTGAAAAGTCGATCTGAATCGTTAGATGTGATATCTATATTTAAATGTGCTTGGAGACTAAATTTTACATTTTTCTGAATTTTTTTATTATTTATTAAGCCACTTTGAAAATCAGTAATCCAACGGTGGCTTCTGATTTTACTGTTTTGTTAAGCCACCGTTGGATCACCGATTTTCAAAGTGGCTTAATAAATAGTAAAAAAATTCAGAAAAATATAAAATTTGGTCTCCAGACATATTTCAATATAGATATCACATCTAACGGTTCACCGATTTTCAAAGTTTTAATATTGGCAATAATTCTCCTAAATTATTTTATCCGAGATAATGACCCTGAAATGTTAATCTCAATTGTAATTAGATGATAAATGATAAAAGTATAGTTGCTTGTTTATATCATAATTATTTAATTTTTTCGACTTTAGAAACAAATTAAATTAACAGTTTAACCAGCCACAGAATATCATATCATATCATAAGAGTCAACTGATAAGGCCAATTAGCCTGATTAGCAAACTTTTCCAGAAAAATGACAAATGAAAAGGTTTCCTGTCATGTCATGAAAGCACTTGAATTTGAAGTCGTCAAAAAGATTATACCACTAGCATATATTTTTACCAGTAAAATCCAGAATTATTTGTTTGACAGTGCCATACTGGTACCTGCAGCTTAGAACCCTTTAATTTGGTCTGGCCAGTTGAATTCAGAGGCTTAAGATTTAGATTTTGGTTGAATGATTTAATTTTATAAGAAAGTTAAAAGGTATTGATGGATGTAAAAAATTACAAAATTTAATGGACACAATTAGAAAATTTCAATGTATGGAGACCTACATAAGTTAGAAGAATTAATTAAGACAAAGTTTGTTTCAAATGATTCAGGGATGAAATCAGAAAAAAAATTTCAATAGAATTTTGTGAATACAAACTTTTTAAAATATAAATATTAATATAATAATTCAATTAAAAATTAAAAATTATAACTATAGAAATATAATATATATACCTTTTTAGCTGTGTGTATAACATTAAAAAAATATATAAAATAGAACATCTATATCTCTCTGCAACTCAAATAAGTTTATAAATAACTATTAATCACTAAAAATTATAAAAATTTAGTTTCGTACAAAATTTTAAATTATTAAAATTGAAAACCTTGAACAATTATAATCATTTTTATCTTTAAAAGGAAAGCACCAAATCCATATAAAATTTGTGACATTAATTGACTGGATCCAGTGGTGGTCTCAACTCAAACTATGAACTTGACTGCTGTGTTGGTCCATTAGACCGGATCCAGTCAAGCCCACAATCAAACACCTCAATACAAATAAAATATAATTAAAGGACCTTGATGATTACTGATTACATCTATTTTTTTTAATATTAATTTTCATGTCGCTGTTATTACATCGCCTTATTATCATGACTAAATCTAATTACTAGATAGATTTTGTCTTATCACTATGACTAAATCTAATTACTGCATAGTTTCTATTCCTTCACATTTTTTATAATTAATAATTGCATTGGTGGATTTAAATTGATGGAATGGGTCAATGTGCCATTTTTTTTTTACTTTTAAAGCATTTACATCTCTAATATTATTATAGTTTTTAATTTGAAGTGGTAGTTTTTAACTCAGTTTCAGAAAAGTAGAGTTTCTTATTTAAAAATTATGTAGGAAAGTTTATTATCAAAAAACAGTTTATAAACTCCACACTGGTTAAAAACTATTACTTCAGATTGAAAACTCTAATAATATCAGGGATGTAGATGCTTAAAAAAAATGGCACATTGACCCATTCCATCAATTTAAATCCACCAATGCAATTATTAATTATAAAAATGGTTAAGGAACATAAACTATATAGTAATTATATTTAGTCATAGTGATAAGGTGAGATCTATCTAGTAATTAGATTTAGTCATAGTGATAAGGCAATGTAATAATAGCGACATGAAAATTAATATTAAAAAAAAAATGTAATCAGTAATCATCAAGGTTCTTTAATTAATATTTTAAAAACAATAGACGTAATAAAAAATGATCAAGGTCCTTTAATTATATTTTGTTTGTATTGAGGTGTTTGATTGTGGGCTTGACTGGATCCGGTCTAATGGACCAACACAGCAGTCAAATTCATACTTTGAGTTGAGACCACCACTGGATCCAGTCAATTAATGTCACAAATTATATATATATTTGGTGCTTTTCTTTTAAAGATAAAAATTATTTTAATTGTTCAAATTTTTTTATTTTAATAATTTATAATTTTGTACGAAACCAAATTTTTATAATTTTTAGTTATTTTTTTTAAATTAAAAATATATTTCTATTCTAAGGTAAAGAATTTTTAAAATAATATTAATGTTTAATGGAGAAATCTTAGAATATATAGAAGTCGGTTTTCGATAAGATTTTTGATATTTAAATCGAATTGATTGACTTGGAATGAATTTTTTAAATCTCAAAAAATAAAGATTTAAAATTATAATACTTGATCAAAATGATACAATGAATAGTATAATGATGTATATTAACTCATTAACAATTTATCAAGATCAGTGTTGTAAATAACGGTATGCACTTGCTGGATAGACAGAGTACTGCTAAGTGATTATTCGAGAATAATTGAGAACAATCAACTATAATAAAAAAATAATCAGTTAATTAATAAAAAAAATCCGTAATAATTTAGTCACTGTCAACAACTAATCGACCGATTAATCAGTCTAAACGAATATTTTTTACAACACTGATCAAGATATTCATATTAAAATTTTGTGTGTTTTCTTTTCAAAGCATACGCCGCAAGTGTGAATTCCTATCATACAATTTTGTGTGCTTTTGGTCTCCACATGATGCAAGTGTGGATTCATGGCACTAAAACAGAGCAAAAAAAAAAAAAAAAAAAGAAGATTTTTGTATAGTTGAAATTATTCTTTTGATTTCTTGAAGGTCTCCGATTCAATTCAAAGATGGCACACTAAAAGGCGCACCCTGACACAAACTTTCTGAGTAGATAATATTTGCGTTGATTTGGGGAAGAATTTTTCAAAAAGGCATGGATGTCTTTTTTAGTTTTACTATGCCATGCTTTTGCTTCCCCAAGAATACAGGAATTTTTTTGAGTCTGCATTAATTTAAAAAAGAGCATCTTTTGAATTAATAGATATCGACCGTTTGATTGTAAATATATTTTTCCTTTTTATTTTCTTAAGCTGTTTTTATTACCTTTAGAACTTTTTTTTTTTTTTCAATATTCAATATTTTAAATGGTTTCACACTGAAATAAATTGCCCCAGTCAAATACATACAGCATTACAGCTACAGTATACAGTTTATACTGGCAGCACACTCAAGTCTCAAAAAGGTGATCCAAATATGAATGGGAAAGTATCCTCTGCGGAATTTTTTCGTGCGGAGTTTTTAATCTGGTCCATTCGTTTTGAATTGGACGAGTCAGATCAGATCTTGCTCGAATTTTAAAAAAATTCAAAATTTGGTGAGCTCTTAATCCAGTTCGTCCGATCCGAAACGAACGGATCAGATTAAAAGCTCCACATGGAAAAACTTCGCAGAGGATAGCGTTCCAATGTGAATAGCAATTAGATTCTACCAAATAAATAATTGCAGAGATACTGAACCAGGTTGATTCTCTTTCCATAGTACTGGGTCCCATGTGGGGCCCACAAACTTTAAGACCAGATAAAAGGTCAGATGAATTGAGTCAAGCTTTGACCCGTTCCAGCTACTAGAGTACAAGTTTCCATCTAGATCTCAATTATCTTTTCTTCATTGTTTTATTCAAAACCATTAATTAGTTAGAAAAGCACCAAGCTAGAATTTGAGAATTCAAGTGCTTTATGGGGTTTATATTAAGATAATCTAACCTCCATGTATTGTTCAAATTTGGTATGGTCAAGGAATTTATTTATTTATTTTTGATTTAAGTACAATTAGGTCCTTGATACTCTAGGAATAAAATCACCTATCTCCTTTCTCCCCTGTAAGTAGGAAATTTCTGTACACAGGTTCAATCTATTCATCGATTTCATACTTGCTTTTATCTAAATGGCCCTAATTAAATATTGATTTTATTTTTTCAAAACCCACATACTTTTCATTCTTTAATTATAACCGTTTAGATCAGAACAGACATAAAAAATTTAGATTATTTAAATTCTATTGTTAAAATTTTAAATTATTTGGTGAAAGGCTGAATGTTTTGTATATCTATCCAATATTTGATACATGTGCAATTTAAAAAAAAAAAATGGAGAAACACATCATAGTTTAGTTTTCTAATTGGATTGTTTTTTTTCAAAATAATAAAATAAATGTACAAAAGAAAGTTGAATTTATGCTACAATTATTCATTTTATAAAAAAAAAGAATAGTCTTTCTTTCATCTCTTTTTTATCTCGGTATCAAACAAAGTGTTATAATTAATGAAAACTTGGAAAACTTGGGGGCTGCAATACGGCCTACCAAACCAATGGATTGGTCAATTAAGAAAAAAAAAAAAAAAAGTATCTTTTTTTCTTATTATTTTTTAAATTATTTAACTCTTGACTTGCTATAAAGTATTAAATTGTATGGTAAACTCAGGAATGGTAATCACAGTGATCTTCTATCTATTAAAATACAGTAAAAAATATTTTAATAAATATAAAATTTGATCTCCATATATATATTCAAATAGAATAGGTTGATTCTTTAACTTTTCAAAAAATGCATATTATCATTGAAAAAAATTCGGTTTGAAACAAATAAAACTAGTTTGGTTAGAAATTGATTCGAATCAAATTCAAACTGAATCTGACTCGGTTTGAAACTCTTCTTTTTAATTCTAGAGGAGGGTTCAAATGCCTCCATGTTTTTGTGCCTCCATCATGCCTCCATCTCTCTCCATAATTTTCAAAGTTCAAACAGTCGATCCGAACCGCTCAACCTAACCTCCATACTAAAATATATTTGGGAACCAAATTTTATATTTTTAGGAATTTTTTTACTATTTTTTTAGATAGGTACAAAAATACAGTTTTTGGATGGTTCAGATTTACTGATTTTGTACCTATCTAAAAAAATAGTAAAAAAAATTCCTAAAAATATAAAATTTGGTCTCCAAACATATTTTAGTATGGAGGTTAGGTTGAGCGGTTCAAATTGATTGTTTGAACTTTAAAAATTATGGAGAGAGATGGAGGCATGATGGAGGCACAAAAACATGGAGGCATTTGAACCCTCCTCTTAATTCTAAACCCTGTTTCAATTTCATATCAATTTAGTTCAAAACTTGTTCGAATCGCACCGAATCAAACTCAAACTCTTCTTTTCAGTTTGAAACCCTACTTCAATTTGAAACCAATTTGATTCGAAATTAATTCGAACTCAAACTCGAACCATGAAATAATTATATACTAAGCACCATAGTGGCAATGTGTACTAGTGATACACACAATTGGTTTGACTAATAAATAATTAATTTGCTTTTAATAGCGTCTGGTCTGTCTACCATGAAATATGTAAATTTTTAATTTTGTAATGGGGGAGCAGGTGACACAATTCAAATTGCTTTTAAGTTTAATAAATAATTTTTTTGACCTTTTTGACCTATTCAACAACAATTGGCATTTCGAGGATCTTTTTGTGAATTAAAAATTATATTGTCTCCGGGTCAAAGAATCTTCTGAAACAAGTCTACCACAACACCTTTCACACTAAGACTAAGAGAATTTCCATGCATACCCTTCAAAAAATTTGAAATTGCATATTTTTCTTTTAAATTTTCATGATATCATACTTGCGTTTTTAATTTGAAAATTTCACAAAATGAAATTATATAGCTTGTGTTCTAATTGACTGGTTTATGAGATTAAATAATTTTATAAAAAAATATAGACCTAAATATTGTATAATATTATGTAGTATAATGTTAGACACATAAGTCATAACCATGATGAAGTTTTCTACCAAGCTTCCTCACATTTTTCCATATATTTAGTGCAAGTTGTTATATAAGATTCAATAACGAGTATCTGTGAAAACATACAGCTAAATAAAACTAAAAACATACATAGATATGTACATCATATGGACACAAATTTGATCATTTTTGCTTAATTGGAGTGATAGGAGTCTAGTAATGATTTCTTCTGTACGCATATCATAACTAAGAAGACACTGAATCCACACCGAATCAGAAGACCAGACCATATAATCATCCATCAACTGAGAAGGTACTGAATCAAATCAAACTGAAAACTAAATCAACCAGTCCAAATCAATCACCCCTAAACAGAAAGAGAAAAAAAAAATACAAAAACAGAGACAAAAAACAACACACAAATATCAAACAGTTCATATTTTATATTACTATAATCATAATCAATGTTCTTAATCAACCGTTTTGACCCATGTCATGTTCAAGGAGTCACGGGAGAAAAAACAAAAAAATTAAACCAAAGTGATATGATGAGGCACAAGAAAGTATATGCATGGTCCCTCTGCCTTTGTACATGTTTTTCTTTGCTCTGAACCAACTTTTGTACATGTATTTTCCTAGGTACTTTATTTTCATAATTATATCTGCCTTTAAACAAACAATGTATATGATCCGTCGCTTTCATCATACGGTTTTCAATTCTACCGAAATTTTTATTTATACCATATGTAAAAAAATAAAAAATAAAAAAAAATCATGATTTGTGGAGATTTTGAAAAACACCGTGCCAAACTATTTTACAGTTTTATTCTGGAGACGCATATTAGTTTGGAGGCCAACGCTGTCTAGTACAGCTGTTTAAGGCATAACTCTCCCACGGGAGAGCAGGGGCTCAATTCCTGCAGTGGGGCAGGATTGAGATATGGGGTGTGTGTGAGTGCCTAAGGGCTGTGATAAAAAAGAAGAAGATTAGTTTGGAGGGCTCCCAAAAACTCAAAAATATATTTAGGTCTTTGAGAGACCTCCAAATCAATCTTCACTCTTCCAAGAATGGGACTGCATAATGGGTCAGTGACCTGGGTGTTTTTGAAAATTTCATAATTTGAAGTGTTTTGGTTTATTTTGTTAATATGGTATAAATAAATAAAAATTTCGGAGTTTTATGGTCAAATTATATATCGTTCAATTTATAACAGATATTTTGAGGACTTTTTAATTTTTATAAATGAATTAAATATTTTATTGGGAAGGAGAAAGATGAATTTTTTTCAATACATTAGAAGGAATTGAATCATTAATTGTTTCATTTCTAAAAAAGAAAATATTTTTTTAAGTAACTGAATTATCGATTTGGTTTTTTAGAATTTATATGTATATCTCATCAATCCTTATTCGCTGAAAATATCTAATCTCCATACAAATTTTAAGAAACTTTCTATGACATTAAAAAATATTTCTATCTTTCTGATTCTTTATAAAATATTTAATACTTATCTAAATATAAAAAAAAGCTCTGGATATTTTGACTTATAAAGAACATCTTTCCTAGTAAAAAGGTGTATTAATATTTACATGGGTAGCTTGGTAAACCAACCTAGATAATAACCCAAAGTTACCCTAGTATAATTATTAATTATTTGTGATTTATAAAGTGAGAAGCAAGTAACAAGCAAAAACAAAGATGTGCATGCATGTGCATGGCACAATAGCACATGGGATGAGAAGGGACAATTTTGTGCCTTGGCTTCTTGCTTCTTGGGCAAACAAAAAGGTCAACCATAGATTAGGAGAGCTAAATGGTAATATAATATTTACTGTTTAACTGATTTCAGATTTCAGATTTCAGATTTGGATATTGGCTTTAGATCTTTGTTAGTTACTCACATGGGTAACTAGAAAATTGTGGAAGAGGTTAGTTAAAAAAAAATTATGTAGAAAATTGTGGAAGAGGTTAGTTAAAAAAAAATTATGTAATTTTTATTGAGGGGGGTTTAAATGTCTTTATTTTTTTTTTGTCTCTGTTGTGTCTTTATTTTTAAAAACTTTAATAATTTAAAATTTAAAATTTAAAAGTTAAAATAAAACTGTTAGGTATAATCTACATTATTTTATCTATGTACGTGTAAAAAATTATGATATTTCAACTTTGTTTTGGTTGTTATCAAGAGCTTGTAAAAATGTACTAATGTGGATAATTTATAGATGTTGATTTTTGAAATGACTGATTCACATAAAAACAATTATTGCAATGTGATATTTTTTTATGAGCACAGAGAGAAAATAACATAGATCACATCTAATGGTTTTATTTTGACGTTTATGATTTAAGTTTTGATTTGTCAATGCTTTTAAAAATGGAGGTATGATGGGGCACAAAAAATGAAGACATTTGAAATCTCCTCATTTTTATTTATGAAAAAGTGTTATGTAATTTCATTTTATAAGAGCGACTAATATTATATTTTTTGTAATAATTAAAAATTTAAAAGATAAAACTTAAAATTATTAAGAATAATAACAATACACTTTACATGTAGGACAGAGTCAGAAACTTGAAAATGAGGAATTAAATAATCTAATGTATTCAATCTATTTTATAAAATTAATTAAAAATATTGATACATGTAAAATATACAAAATTAAATAAATAAATTATAAAATTTTAATTTACAGAAGACTTAGCTCGCTTTCTTCCTCACTATCCTTAGTTCCCATATCCGAAATTTTTTTGTGAATATTTCAGTGAAAGTTTTAACCCGAAATTTACTCAAAAAAATAAAAATAAAATAAAACTATACACACAGATGTCCTAAAAAAACTATACTCAATATTTTTGTTTTCAAATTTCTAACGGTCGATCCGAAACGTTCAACATAGTCTCCATATAAGCATATACTCCTAAGTTATATATATTTTAGAATTTTTTACTATTACTTATTGGGTAGAAAATTATTGTTGGTTGATAGTTCAGAATTTTCAGATCAAATAATTTTTTATCCATCAAAAAAGTAGTAAAAATGGATAATTTTACAAACTACCCTTCTTCTAAAATACATCAAACAAAATACCCATTTTTCAAAATTATTAACAAAATGCCTGTAGTTGTCCTTTTAGGTGCTAAGCATTTCAAAGGAGAGATTGAAGAGTTTAAGTGTAACTTATTTCTTACATGCACTGTCCAGTGTTCCACTACCAAAGTATGAAGAACAAAAATTGAAAAAAGAATATCCAAATAATTGTAATGTATTATGTACCTTGAGGAGAGATCTGATTATTATAATTTTGAATTACCACAAAGTTATCACAACCATTTTCTAAGTCCAAATCGTCGATTGAAACTGTTCAACATGATCTCCACGATAAAATTTGCTTGCAGATCAAGTTTTACATTTTTTTTAAATTTTTTTTTACTATTTATTAAGTATTTTACAAAAACTAGACAAATTCAAACCATTGAATTTTGTACCCATCTTAATAAATAGTAAAAAAATTCAAAAAAAATGTAAAATTTGATCTGGAAGCACATTTTATTGTGGAGATCATGTTGAATAGTTTAGATCTATGAATTGGAATTTGAAAATGTAAAAAATAGTTGTGGTAACTCAAAATTGTGGTAATCGGATCCCTCCTCATGTACCTTATTTTCTCTTCTCATTTAAAACAAGTTTTCTATGAATAAGTAATGCCAGCAAAAGATTGTGCAAATAATAATGGAGTATTTTCCTTAATTAACAAGTTTTCAAAGCCAATTTACTTCCAAAAAAGGAATAAATTGTCCACGAATGATAATCAACATTTAGGGCTTTTAATCTTGATTGGATTTTTTTTTTCACTTTTTTCGTTAAATAATCCATGAAATTCCTCTTATTTTTGCAAATAACTAATAAATTTGATTTCTTTTTGGCCAAGATAAATTCCTTTGCATAACAGATCTCAAGGGATAGGGATATTTTGATTTAAACATACGTTGCTATTTGATAGTCATTGATATCATGTATGCATACAATTTTTTTTTTTTTTTAAATATTGGTAGCAGTTATCAAATTACAAGAATTAAGATGTGTTTAAAACTACAACAGTCAACTAAAAACTACACAGTATTAACCATTTCAGTATGCTTCCAACCAGCACTGCCTCGTCTACAACAGGATAGCCATAGCTCGGTCTCTTCTCGGATTCTGTCTACCAATACCACCGGATGCATTCTCTTCTTCATTTGCTAATCTTTTTTTTTTCAATAATTTCATCATGTTAGATGTAATAATTTGATAGAGTCGAAAAAATTTCTTGTTTGAAACTTTTTTTTATTGTTTATATATAATTTGGATTTGAGTAATTGGGTTGCATTGTAATTTTTTTTTTTTGCTGCCAAATACAAAATTACTATCCGAAAAGGCTGAGCAAGGTACTTAGATCCATGTGCAAGGTACTTAGAGTATAGTAAATGAGAGGAATGACAAAGGGGGAGGGAGGGAAGGGAATGTTGGGGCCACAAGGGAATTTTGTTAATATTTTTAGATGGATATTTTGTTTAATGGATTTTAGAAGAAGGATAATCTGTAAAATTTCTTAGTAAAAACCTTTTTTTTAATATATGATTTAGATATCTGTTATGATATCATTGTATCACTAAAAATTGTAAATAATCATTTTTATCAATATATCGTTAGCGACATTTTGTCGCTGACCTTGAAAAAAATAGTAAAAATATTCTAAAAAAATTGAAAAATTTAGTATACGAATACATATTCATATAAATATTATATTGAACAGTTCATATCAATTGTTAGAATTTTTAAATAGAAAATTTTAATCCATCGCACAAACCAATATGCTGTGTGCAGAGCAGTGTTGTAAAAGACAACCTTTTAGGCTGATTAATCGGTCAATTAGTTATTGACGACAATCAAATCGTTGCGAATTTTTTCAACTAATTGACCAATTATTTTTTATTATAATCAATTATTTTCAATTAATCACTTAACGAGCGCATACCGTTATTTGCAGCACTGGTGCAAGACTACCATAGCCTCACTCCCTCAGAAATACTGTGGCTAATTTTGATTTTGTCATGGACAGTCAAGTGGGCAAAGAAATATGATTAGCTTTTGTTTGTGACAGTGACTTTGAACACAGTTGCATGTGTAAGCATATGATCCAGAAACTTCACAATGAATAGAGATAGAGATAGAGATGCTTGTCTGTGGCCTCCTCTGTGTTGGCCCCCATGTTGCTTGGTTTTTCTTTCTTTTTTATTGTTTGGTTTATTAGCACTAGTGGATTATGTTTTTTTTTTCTTCTTCTAGATAACATAGCTTTCCCACCAATTAATTAGGCTATATCAAAAATTGATTTTTGGGTGATGAAAATCACTGACTTTGTAATAAGTTTCGTGTATTTTTTTTTATCTATTGAATATGCACAAAAAAATTGAAGGAAAAAAATATATATGCACAAAAAATTTCTATTTAAATTATGAACTTACGAATTTTTACTAAAATAATATTATTTTTTCACTAGAATAAAAATAAGTTTCGTATGTTAGAATTTGTCAAATTGAAATCGAAATACTAAACAAAAGAAAAAGTTAATTGCAATTAATGAATTCACAAGTTACAACGCCACACTATTTGACTCAATGGTATAGAAGGATTACAACCGATTTTTTGTTTGAGATACTCTAAAAAATATATTAAATTTAATTGGTTACTTAAATAATTACCAAAGTCTGTTTTGACTTAATCTCACATGTCAATATTTTAGATAGATTGTCACAGTCAAGTCAAAATATTGAACAAACAAGTGGTGTCAAATAAATATTCGGCTACATCTTACCATTTGACATTTGACTTTGGTTAGTGTTCAAATGCTAGATAAAGATGTTTTATTTTAGCCTTTTCAAGTATGATAAATTATATTGCAACCCAACTATTTAAGATATTTATCAAATTTTTTTATTTCTTTGATAGCTATTTAGGATCTAAACTTCGCCTGTGTAGTCTATACAGCTTGTTTCAAGCCAAGAAAAAATACGTAGGAGGGTTTGTGATAGGTTTGGCAATACAGCGGTAAAAAAAACAACCTTTTTAATGAGTAGTACTAGAATGGGTGACCTCCTGGGAAATCCCTGTGTTGCTGATTTCAGTTGAATTTTATTTCTAGCCTACTCCAACTTATTTGAGAATAAAGACTTTGAAGAAGAAGAAGTTGTTTAGGATCTAGTGCCCATGTAATTGAATTCGTATCCTCTGCATTAACTCAAAAAAGAATATTTTGAGTTAATACATTTGGACCGTCC
Organism: Carex pumila; assembly: GCA_033356055.1. Taxonomy (NCBI): domain Eukaryota; kingdom Viridiplantae; phylum Streptophyta; class Magnoliopsida; order Poales; family Cyperaceae; genus Carex; species Carex pumila. The sequence continues at coordinate 15,755 of JARJHM010001306.1, read as the reverse complement.
AATCATCTTTAAGATTCGTACAAACTAAATCCACACTAATATTAAAGACCTCTATGTTTTAGACGGAGACCGGATGTGCTCCATTTACAATCGGACGGCGGATATCTATTAATGCCGACCATGTGAATTCCATTTAATTGTGTAGGGGATTTCAGGAAGTGAAAAAAGGGCCGAAAGGGACACTCTTCTCTTTGGTTTCTCTTTTTTTTTTTATGGTGTGGTAAAAGAATTCCTTGAAAGTGAAAAAGCAACCATGGCCCATAAGAAATAGGCCCATGTTTCTCTTTTAACAGCAATAGTTCAGTGCTGTCCACTTCTGCTGCCTATATGTCAACCAGTTAACAGTTCTACTTCTTCTGCATGCCCATGTTTCTCTTTTGTTCTCTTCTTCTTCTTTTTCTTAGCAATCATTTTTGTGTTCTTGGCTTCTTACAATACCAAGTACATGTTAATCTGATATCTTTCATGCTTCAAGATTCAGCATTTGTTTGCTGATTTTCAGCTTCATAACTAGTCCAGCTTTAAGAGTATCAGAGGAAAACTTTCTTTTATTTTTTTTTAAAAACATAAATAGCTACAATTTATTAGTTTCCATTGATAAAAGAAAAATAATAAATTACATGAGTTCCTGCTACTTAACCATAAAAAAAACCATAGCCAGAAAAATAACCCCTAACTGGCAACAGGTCTCAGCTATGAAAAATCATCACTAATATTAGACCATGGCCCACACATATACCAGTAAAAACAAATCCCTGTATTATAGATACCAGAAACCAGTACTCAAGGCCCATGGAATATACAAACCATGTACTGATAGTCTGTTCCAGTAGTGCACTTTGGGTTCGATCGGCATCGGAGCATTCCGATGCGCTTTAAGATTAGTGCGCACAAAGTATGGAATGTGACATGCATGAATCTTAAAGTGCATCAAACTGCAAATGAAGTAATATTACATTTTGTCCAGAGTGACGCTATGGTACTATGCATAGCACGGATTGGTCTGTACTATGGCTATTTATCTTTGTTTTCAATGTTCAAACAACAATATGATCTCGATATGAAAATATATTTGCAGACTAAATTTCATATTTTTGAAATTTTTTTAGATGGATAAAAAATCACTAGTTGTTGAATGGTCTAGAATCTTTAAATTAAGTGATTTTCTATCTATATAAAACAATAGCGAAAAAATTCTAAAAATATTAAATTTGATTTGTAAGTGCATTTTCATATTGAGATAATTTTTAACGATTCAAATTAACCGTTGAGAAGAGCTTCCGCTGCATTTCTTCATCAAACTAGTGGTAATCTCTATCTTAAATTTAATTTTACACATAGATTTTAGTTCGAGGAGGGATAGATTGAAACTAAATTGTAGCTCTATACCCTACACAAATTCTAAACAGTTTGTTCAATTGATTGCAATTTTATGGTGCAATCAACCCAACATGAAAAAAATTCATTAGATTTGGTTGTTTCAGTTTTGAACAGAGCTGAATTCTCTTCTTATGAAGAACAGTTCATTGAAAAATTATAGAATGTTCTCTCCCTATTTTCTTGTTTCAAATTTTCTAAAAAAGCCCATGAAAAATGTAAACCTTACAAAGTCCAGAAAGGCCCATGATCCAAGAAATAAGTACATAAACTTCTAAAAACCAGATCACAACAGAAATAAGTACACCATTTGATGAGAGTTCCAGTGTCTTAAAACTTAAAACATGTTATCTGCACAAGAACATGCTGATGCATCTGCTGAGATTGAATCATATCAAGTAACAAGGCATGTAAACCCAGGAACCCGGTGCTAAGCTCCCACGCAATTTTACCAGCTTCTTTCTTTTCCCTGTGCTCAAATTCAATGACACAAAATTTTCACATCGCACAAACATTAACACGATGCCTTTCTCGGGATGTAATTGCAAATGTTCCAAGAACCACGTGTCAGGACCCGAATAAATTTTATCAAGGCTCAATTGGTGCTTTAACATCCATTCTTGTCTGGTGTAGCTCTTAAGAACCCAAACAAACAACAATTTTTTCCTGTTGCACAAAGATAGATAATGCAAGAGCCCTTGGGACTGTCTGATTTCAACCAATGTACGGTTTTCCGTATCGGGTGGGTGGATCACCTGATGGGAACATTTGTTTGGGTCGATGCACAAGATTTCATAATGAGTTGTTATGCGATACACCCTTCCTTCAGCGAAAGTGCCCTTCAAACAAAATTCGATCCTCGTGTCACACTCCAATTCTTTCCGACTTACGCACTTGCCTTTCTCGAACGAGAAAATAACAACAGAAGTATCCTTTGAAAAGCAGATGATGTGAAACTGAGAGTATGCTTGAGGATTGAAAGCTAAAGAAAAATCGAGCGAAGGACCGTAAGATTGAATGAAGGACCACACATTTAGCAGAGTCCGGGTTGCCGGGTTATACACAAATAGATCGTGTTCAGTTATGGTGTTCATGTTATGGGCATCAACAAGTAGAAGCCCGTTACAACAGTCAATTATTCTTAAAATATCATAACTAGATAAGGCGCTGATCGTTCTATCAACTTTTACCTTGTTAGCGCCGCGAGATAAGTTCACAAATCCAGCAGCAGAGCTAGATTTGTTGTAGAAAATACCGCTCAAAGTTGGTCGTAAGTGATCGTTGAGCCCAATGGCTTCAAAGGAGAGGGAAAGCCAGGATTTGCATACGGTTCTGCAGCGAAAGAAGGGCTTAGGTGGCAAGCGAGAGAGGATCTCTATCACCAAATCATCTGGGAGCGTACTGATCGATGACGTGGCTTGGTTGATCAGCCTTCGAGTCTTGTTGTTTCTCTTCCTGATTCTCTCCGATCGGCGAATCAAGGTGTTAGTCATATTTCTCTGGGGGGTAAGGAGAGAAAGTAGGTGCAATAAACAGTGTATAGAGAGAGGAGATGGAGCAGTAGCACAATTAACTAGAAAAAAGTCTTAAAACCGTAAGACAACAGTTATCTTAAAATCGAGAATTTGAGCTCCTCTCACGACTTTGCACCTATTGTGGAGCTTTTCAAGAGAGAGAGAGAGAGAAGAGAGGGAACAAGCTATATATACTGATCAAGCGAGAATTAAATAGAATCGCAGATAACGGATTCCTAAAAATGGCATCAACGTGCCGGGTAAATATTTTAACAGATTAGGTTTGGCTCCATGCAGCGCATTGACTATAGAATCAAAACAGGGCTACACATGGTTTGTGCGCTGCATGAAGTCAAAACTACTCTGTTAAAATATTTACCCAACGTGCCCATGGAATACAAGTGGCAACCTTCAAAAATTATAATCATTTATTTAGCCAAATTAGTAAAGCGTTAACTATGTAGTATTACTAACATTTTTTTTTAGCTACCAGATTAATTATATCATCTTTAAAATATAAATTATTCCCGCATTCTATTATATACTTTTTTTTTATATATATATACCGCCATTTTTATTAATATCCAAAATTAAATAGAAAAATAATAGAATCGTTCGGACCTGCTGAACAATTTTAAAAATGTCCAAACCAGCCATTTTTTGGAATATATTATTATTTTTTTAATATTTTTTAGATTAATTCTTTATTAAAATTGTTATCTACCTTCCTTCTGACCATTAGATAGTTTGATTTAAGAAGCCTTTTCAATTTTGTTGAAGTCAAATTGTTTTTTTTTTTTTGCTTCTTCTTCTTTCAAATAAAATGAAGTCAAATTGTTTCGAAAATTCATTTTCAAGCAAAATCAGGTCGCCTGGAATTTCAAAAATCGATTCAACTGCTTTTCAAGATTATAGTTCATAATAGATATATTATCAACAATAGTTACTTTTTACCCTCACAAACACGTGGTTTTATTTGATTTCAAGATTGAAAAACTGCACAATAAAAATTACTTTAGATAGCTTACATATTTTGAAAGAAACTATATTAAAGCATCTCTAATTCAGCAATTATAATTAATTGCTAAACAACCACATCATTAAGTTTAGCAATTAAAGAGATTCATAATTTCTTAATGACTCCATCTCATAAATTAATTATAAATTGCAACTAACACCACATCTCTTAAATCACATAATTTTTTTTGTCCATTTTCTCTCCGTCGCTCTTGCTCTTGCTCTCTCCTCTTCTTTCCAACAGTATAATTAAAGCAAAATAAATTTGATGTCATTCAAATGAGTTCTACCACTAATGCAAAAAAGAGGGGGGGGGGGGGGTTTATATTCCATTCGAATTCTGCAAAAACACGGCAGATAGATTCCATTTAGATTTGATTTGGATAGGTTCAAAATTTATACCGCAGGACTGGCCGGTGATTGGCTTTCTCTTTGCCTCTGCCAAAGAAAAAGCCGAAATTTTTATTAATGAAAAATTATTTAAATAAATATCGATAATAGAGAACGGGTTTGAGTTTTTTTTTTTTCAAATATAGAGAAAATTTGATGGTTTATAATGTCTCTGGACGTTATAGACCATCACGGCCAGAAACAGTCTATTTCAGCCTTTGTTTTTGCTAGAAACAGATCATGTTTTGACAGGAATTGGCACTGTTTCAGGCCATGATAGTCTATAACGTCCTTCGAATATTATAAACTATCACGTTTCCTTTTATCTCGAAAAAACTCAAATTTGTTCTCTATTATTGATATTTAATTAATTAATTTTCTATTAATAAAAATTTCAGAAAGAAAAGGCCTGGCTCACGGTTTAATGCTGATTGACTATATAATATATGATGGCAATACAGCAAAATAATTCTTTAATTAAATAATGCCAATTCACAGTTCAAAAGAAAAGTAAAAAGGAACAAGTTTTACTGATTTGCTTAATCACTCACAAAACACAATTTGGATCTGTAGTTTTATATGCACAAAATTACGACATGTTCACAATTTAACAATATTCGCCTAATATTTTTAGTATTTTATTTAACACAATCACGAGAGCGCAGTTTATAAAAATATGAAAATTCGCCTTTAATTTAGTAATCAAGACAATGTGTGAAATTTAATATTGGGTGGCTTGATTTCTAATTATATCTCAAATTTTTTTGATAAAAATGTAAAGTAATTGCTAATTTAGTAATTTTATATCACAAAATTACTAAACACCACAGAAATTGTTGAAATCGAGATAGTATCATATTTTATGGAACGATAATTGCCAAAATTGTTGATGGGGGCAAAATATATATATTTTATTTTAATTTTATTTTGAGAAATAAGATGCACTAAAGCATTAATACAATAACACATCTTTATATTTATACAAGGAGCGCAAAGGCCACAATTAACCATCCAAATTTCCAATTTTAACAATTATACTATAATTAAGCTTTCTATTTATGAAAATCGTTAAAACACAATGGACTAAGAATTCATTGACTAATTAAAATAATATATTTTTTTGCTAGCACGTGACACATTCTTATTATATTTCATAGCTAGTGTTCTATATGCTATATGTGTGTGTGCAAAAAAATAATAAATTTGTGATTATTTTTGGCAAAATTTACTATTTTGTTTACGCTAACTTCGATCACTCTATTATAGTGAAATTAAAAAAAAAATGGTACCTCAAAATAGAACAAATAGTACAATTAAAAAAAGAAATAATTTTATAAAAATAGCTAGTTTACAGTACTGCAAAAGCAAAAATACAAAAATTTTCTCTCAAAATAACCCTATCCTTTCCTTTTTTAAACTCTAACTCATATTTGTATATTGTCAAATATAATAAACTATAAATGTGCCTTCCAAATTAAGAACTCAGCTACCTTATATATATATTAACCCCCAAAGGCTCAAAATCATATAATCTTCATTAATAAATTTCTTAATTGGATTTATTAATTGAAGGTCAACCATGAAAATCTTGTCTCTCTATTTGGTGTGTTTAATTTGCTTTGTTGTGGCCATTTTTTTCATATTCCTCCTTATTACATTGTTTGGAAGCTGCTGTAAGAGGTGCATAGATCATGTCAGAGATGATAACCGGCACCGACTTCCCCGAAGAAACCCGATGCGGAACATGCAACTATCTACTCTTTGGTCTCTCTGGCCTCGCCGAAATAGTGCTAGCTATACCAGAAACATACCTCCTACCACTCGATTGCGATCACAGATTATATCCTCTGTTTACCGCATGCCACCACGTGCGGCACCCCGCCCAAGCAACGCTGCTACGGCCAATGCACCACCGGCAACCGATCAATCACAAAGGACAGCAGCACCTTTGCCTAGCGAACCTCGCCAAAGCAGAGTCCATAGGCCAGCATGCTCTTGTTGTATCCACCAAAGCAGAACCTTGGCCCTGATGCAATACAGGCCCAACCCGAGCAATGGTGGGACCGACATACCTCATACAATCCTCCAATCACAGACAATGACCCCTATGCGTTACGGGTCCCACCAAAGCCAACCACAGACGATGACCCCCGAGCCGAGGGAAGGACCAAAAAGTAGAAATTCAGATATCAATAGTGCGTATGTATCGGCTTTTATCTACCAGAAATATGAAGAAAATAAGAACACCGAGTGCGTCGTATGTCTTAATGAGTTGAAGAATGGAGAGAGGGTTATGCGGATGCCGGCGTGTAGCCATTTGTATCATCAAAAGTGCATCGTTCTATGGCTGGTGCAGGAGCCAAGCTGTCCTTTATGTCGGTCGCCGGTTAAAATATCAGTATCAGTTGGCTGAATTTATTGCTGTTCTCTGGTTTTTCATGTAACCTATTTACATTTCTTACATTCAACTGCTATGTATCTCAATGTCAAATTTATAGCATCCAGATGAGTCTATTTTGTTTTTAATGTACATTAGTTGGTGTGAATTTTAAGTCTATTTTGACAAATTCAATTGAGCCTTTAAATTTATGTGTCTCCTTTTTTTTGTTTTGTTTTTTAAAATGTTGTCAGTTGTCATCCAAAGCAGAGCAATTGAAAGAAAAACCATATGAAAAAAAATAATCAAGATCATCAGAAGTTTTATGCTATGGAGTTATATTATGGGTATGACATGCCTCTTGCATAAATCTAGGTTTTGAACAAAGGAGGTCTCAATTCAACTGGTAAAACACAGGATACAACAAACAGGTCCTTGTATAAATGAATAACAATCAAGTGGATATTTATGCATTATTCCGACTCAGATCACAATATATCTTGCGTGCAAAGTGATTACATCTCTTATATTTGATCTAAAACCAGGTCCTGAAGGATACAATAGAAATAATACTTGAGCAGAGCATGCTCAGCAAGAGAAAAAAGAAAAAAAAAAAAAGAAAAAAAAGAAAAAAAAGAACACAAATACTAGGGTTTCGTTACTTGTGGGGAAGGTTGCATTGAAGAAGTATAAAGAGACCGCAGTTGTCGGTTAATAAGCTTGCTGTGGTTCAAGGCAACCTGTTAATTCAAGTACCAAGAGTCAAATATATTCTTCAATACATGTATTGACTTTCCAGAAATGCACAATTCAAAAAGGGAATTTCTGATAAAACAACAGTTTTTCAAAAGAGGTTTTCTGTAGATTCATGCAATGGTCTGTTATACCAGCTGGCTTACAATGGAGCAATCAGGCAAAAATGAGTAGAGCAATTGGTATGAAAGGATCAAAGCTACAATTTTCAAAATTCTTATGGATTTCGGTACTGTAGGTATTGGCATGTTACCAGTACATAGATACCTTCCTTACCATAAACTTGTCGTGTACACCAAACTATTGTTCTGATAATTTTAGAAAATCAGGCTCAAAACCCAAGCCTGACCAAATGTAGGAGCAAGGTGCTGTACCAGTTCAGGTACAGCACCTCCTGGTACACCAGGTACAGTAAATTACCTTCAGTTCGATATCATCTGACCACCACTGCTCAAGCCCGTGTGCTTCCAGAAACTTCTGTGGCCCTTTAGACATAACAAAAAGCTTTGCCACAACATCTCCAGCACCACTACCGGCAACTACACCCCCCTTCCCCGTACCGACATCTGTTGCCACTGCGGTCCCCGCAGGGTCATTATAATAACAACAAATGTAATCACTGTTATTGACATACAAAAATGGCGTCCATTTGTTCACCTCAGCCACACTTAAACTCGTCTTCTTCTCTCCACCTATGGCTGGAGAAACTGTGCCGGTCCCTCTTGATGGCAACCGGGCTCTCACCTTTTCCCAAAGTGACCCTGCCTTTTCGCCAAAACTAATCAAACTCCTCGCCAAGGAAACTGAGGGGGGGTTGAACAAGTGGCACTCCACAAAAATTCCTTTCTTGGCAAGTGCCTTCCCGACTTGAAGTGCAAACCCGGCACCTAATGAGTGGCCCCCCAGACAAACATTGGTACTCCCGAAAGTACCAACTATCTCATTTAATGCATTTAAGGCGCCGGTAAACCTAACCGATCCTTTGAGGCTCTCCCATGCGAGAAACCGAAGGTCATCTTCTAAGTCACGCCAAATAGTGGGGCGATTTAATAGAGTACCACGAAGAGCAAGCACTGCTCGTGGGGCCCCACTTGGTCTGACAAGGATGAAGTCTGAAAGAGCTGCTGTTCGGTCCCACTCAAAAACTGCACCATAAATTGAGCCGTCCCGCTCGTCAGTTAGGGTTCGGATCAGCTTGTACTTGAACGGCTTCCACCATTTTGGGGCTAGGCCGGTGGTTTCATCTTTTTTCTCTTGCCGATCCAACTCGAGAAGATACACAGCTTGGATGAAGCATGCTATCACCATTCTTTTGTAATTTGGGTCTTTCCTGTAAATTTACCAGATTAAATTCACTAGTTTTTGTATCATTTCCTTACACAACTATGCACCTAATAAAGAAAATGGTGGTAAAAATAAGCCTGTAATTATGCTGAATTGGGAACTTAATGTGTTCATTTAACCTGAATATTCTCACTTTAAGCTAATTTTTAATGCACATCTCGCATAATTAACCCTCCACTTTGAAGAAACTTGGCCTCAATCAATTCTGAAAATCTAGTGTCATGGGTCCTGCCCAATTTCCAACAATTGTTCAACCAAGTCTCACAATCTTAAAATTTGATCAATACTGTTAGTTAATTTTTCTTTTCCTGTTGTAAATTGTTTCCGAGATGAAATGAAAACTGGTAGAGCATATTCACTTTCTCAGAAAGAGAAAAAGGATAATTAAAAAAGTTTAGGCATCATATCTTTTGTATTTTCTTTTTTTGCAAAATAACATTTTTTTAATAAAAAAGAATATAAGAAATGAGAATATTTTGAAACCCCAAAATCTTTATCCGAATATTTAGAAACGAACAAACATGAGCCACAATTTCTTCAGGGTTGCGTGTGAAAAAATTTAAAGGTAAAACGGGGTAAAGATTTTAACAGATTAGTTTTGGCTTCATGCAGCGCACGTATTATTAGAATCAAAACAGTGTTGCACGATTAGTGCGCTGTATGAAGTCAAAACTACTCTGTTAAAATACTTACCCGTAAAACTTAGGAACGCTACAAAATTGGAATTTTGTTTCGGCCGAACAAATTCGGAAATTTGTCTTCAAACAAGCATTTGAAAAGATAAAATCTGGATTTTCCATTTACATCATCTGTGTCGTTATCCGTATAGCGGATCAAATTAGCTTACCCGACGACCCGCTTCACAAACCGTTACTTCTAATCGGCAGAAAAGTTTCCCGATCGATTGCAACTTTTCGAGAGACATTGAAACCTTGTTCGCCATTTGGCAATTTCAAAAAGGAAAGAGTATACATATATCCAAAACCTAAATAAAGTAAGGAAAACACCAAAGCACAGATCCAAAGAGGAAAATGAGAAAACGAACCAGCTGGAGCGAATGAGATCTCTCCAGTTAGGAGCGGAGAGGTTGCGAGGGCCTGAGACATGGAACTCGTACGGATGAGGCGTGGTTTCAGATGGTTGCTCTGGTGGGGAGACAGCAGCAGTGGCTTCAACTGGAGGAGATTTGGCCATGAATGAAATGTTGCTTGCTTCTGCTTCTGCTTCTGAGTGTTTCTCTTTTTTCTCTTTGATTAGGTTTGTGAGAAAGAGAGAAGGAATAAAGGGGAGGAATAGCAACGGTCGAATTGGGAATAATTATTAGTGGAAGTGGAGAGGAATAAATAATGGAATATTTAAAAGGTGGGGACAATGAAATGAAATGAAGAGTGGAGAGAGAATCAGAGAAGAGACCGGAAATTAATAAAAACCTATTTAGTATTTAAATTAATTAATGTGCTTGGAAATTGGAATAAGTTATAATTGATTTTATGCTGTGCTTCAGAAATTAAGCATAAAAAATGAATAAAAGTACGATATTATCATGCTTTTATAGCATTTAAATAGAAGATAATGCTATAAAAAGACAAACTTTTTGTGTGTTTCCGTCAAAGAAGGAGACTTAAAACGGACAAGTTGAGCAACTTTTGTTATTTCAAAATTTTATTTGTTTTTTAGTTCAAACAACATGCAATTAATTAGTAGAGAAGTCATCTAAATGATTAATTCCACTGAGATTTAAAAAAAAAACTTCTATTAAATATAATGTGAGCGAGGAAGATTTATTTATTTTTTATTTTATATTATGTCCTTATTTTTAAAATTTTACCAACTCAAATTTAAAATTAGTTTTGAAATTATCAACTTCATCAAGGTATACAAAAGGAAAGAGAAGCGTGTAATAATCATGGTGTAAAACAGGCGTGTCAAACAAGCTAATAACTTGGTACCTGTGCTTCGACCGTGTGTGTGTGTGTGTGTCTATATATATAAATAAGCATTTGCATCACAATTTCAAAATTTTAATCATGGATTCCTGGTGCGGCGTGTAGTTAATACTTAGGCACGCATGGTTGGAAACAGTGTTGTAAATAACGATATGCGGTCGTCAGACGGATAAGGTACTGTCAAGTAATTAATTGGGAATAATTGGTCATATTTAAAAATAATCGTCCGATTAGTTGAAAAAAATTCATGACGGTTTGCTCACTGCTAACAACTAATCGACCTAAATGGATGTTTTTTACAACACTGGTTGGAAATAACGGTATGTGTTTGTCATACGGATATGGTACCGTCAAACAATTAATTAAAAAGAATCAGTCGATTAGTTGAAAATTTTCGTAATAGTTTGATTACCATTAATAATTAATCGGCTAATTAAACGGCTTAAACAACCGTTTTTTACAACATTGCTTAGGCATGCATGCTTGGTTGGAAACATATTTTTTTACTGTTACTGCAAGTTTATAAGTTCAATTTCTTTTTTATTTTATTTTTATTTTGAAATAGAAAGATAAAAATCTAATCTATTAATTTTTATTTAATTGTTCATGAAAATCTCTCATTTAAATTTTGAACTTATTATTTTTTGAGGATATTGTTATTTGTCACTAGACTAAAAATTACTTCATAATTGCTACTTAAATTAGAAAGATTAAGTTGCTTATTATATTTCATTTTCTTTCAATTTACATTTATTTATTTTTAATTTACGTACCAAAATAATAGTGTAAGTCGTGACTTAAATTTATCCGTCTACATAATAGAAATACTGAGTCTATGGTACTATGCATATCACGATTTGGTCCGTGCTACGGCTCAATATTTGAGTTTTTAAAATCCTAATAGTCGATTCGAAACGTTCATCTTGTTCTCCATATTAATATGTGTTTGGAGACTAAATTTTACATTTTTTGAAATTTTTTTACTATTTTTTTAGATTTATTGAAAATCACTGTTTTTAGATGGTCCAGAATTTTCAGATCAAGTCATTTTCTAAATATCTAAAAAAATAGTAAAAAAATTTCAAAAAATGTAAAATTTGGTCTCCAAACACATTAATTTTGAGAACAAGATGAACGGTTCGGATCGACCATTAGAATTTTAAAAACTCAAATATTGAGCCGTAGCACAGACCAACCGGTGATATGCATAGAGTATCATAGACTCACTCATAGAAATTAGCAATATTTTTAACAGTGCCTTTGTAGATGAAATAAAGAGTAAAATAAATTCATCCATCTAAACAGGTAATTTAACTTATTTTCGTAACTTAATTCTCTTATTTTACATTTCGTTTGACAACTTATTTCATCTCTTCTCAACTAAATATGATGTAATTTAGAATGTATTATCGAAAAAAATTACACGAACGCTGATTGAGATTATTTGAAAAGTTACAGATTGATCCTCAAACGTAAAGTAAAATGTATTTCTATTTGTTAGACAGAAAAATAATTAAGAAATTTATATCACCTCTTACTTCTCAACTAAATATGATGTAATTAAGAAAGTAATATCGAAAAAATTGTATACGAATGCTGATTATTGGAATTAATTATTTGAAAAGTTACAAATTGATCCTCAAAAGTACCGTAAAATTTATTTCTATTTGTTAGAAAGAATAAATAAATAACAGCAGTCCCCGGATTATTAAGTCGAAATGTCTTTGAGAAAAAAAAAAAAAAAAAAATTGGAACTATTAAAAGAGAAGGCGACTCTGCTGGGGATCGAACCCAGAATCTCTGGTTCCGTAGACCAGCGCCTTATCCATTGGGCCACAGAGTCCTTCCTGATAAATCTTTCTGCTTTTACTATTTATTTGATATTTAGTTCCCACTTGCAAGCCTTCAATTGAATTATACTTGTCAATTGTCAAAAATACACCTATTAGGTTATATTTAGGGCTGCAAAAGAATCCAACCAAATCGAACTAAACTCAGTTCAAGTTCAAGTTCAAGTTCGAACTAATTTTGAACCGAATTGGTTCAAAATTGATTAGGATCTCAAACTGAAAAGAAGAGTTTGAGTTTGATTCGGTGCGATTCAAACCAGTTTCAAACCGAATTGATTTGATTCGTTTTGAATTGAACTCAATCAAATCACGAGCTACGAGCTTTTTTTACACCCATAGGTCATATAGTGCGGATTTTATGGATTTGTGGTTTCTTATGTCTTGCAATTTAGTTTTATTTTAGAAGTTTATTTTACAAAGCTTGACTAATACGATTAACTATAGCATATAGTTATACTATATGATGATATTTTACAAATAGTTACATTACATTAATGAAATCAAATCATATTTTATATACGACATATGTGAATGTTATAGATAATTTCTATAAAATCAGATTTTAAATTTAAGCTTTACATTTGAAAATTATTAAAATAAAAAATTGTCAAGTGTTCTTCTCTCTTAATTAAATGTGTATTCGTGTCTTACGACATTTTAAACCACACTGCATGAATTTTAGTATGATTTATCACAAAATATAAACAACACAAATTAAAGTCTTGACTATAAACAAAATGCGTCATACGATTTGTCATTGGGTAAGACAACATCATGATCATGATAACTTAACAATTTTTTATGAATTCTTAACAGAAAAATTAGATTTATTTTTACTTGTATTTGTTTTCAAAAACTGTCCAAATATTATCTAATACTAATAAGTGAATTATTGATGCTAATTCCAAAATGATACATGAATGAAACAAAAATTGGTAAAATTAATTTATAACATGTTGTGTACATATATATTTTTTAATGTTTTCAATTGATTTATGCATTATATCTCAACCTCTACATGTGACAAAATTACCCACAAAATTCTTAACGGACTTCAAAATTTATCTTACAAAAAAATATACACTTGCATAGAACTTTCTCTCTAGCATGCATATAAATACTAAATTTCCTCTCTAATACTTAATTTTCCAGAGCATGGAGGAATGAGAGGAATCAACAGCATATTGTAGGTGACATGAGGTGCGAGACCATATGTCATACTTTTCAATATTTTTCCTCAATGGAAACAGCAAATCCTTGTGTCGTGACTGTTTCCTTTTCAATATGCGGTAAAAAGCAAATAAACCCAGCCAGATTATTTCATTCATCTTAAATCCAAGTACAGCACAAATGCCGAAGCATGTCTCAGCATCTCTTACCCTTTTGAATATCAGATTGTACATGGACCTTTAATTTACAACAAAAACAAAAACTATATATCAGAAAATCAATTACTGATTACTGTGCAGGATTTCAGTACATTTGCAAGATCAAATAGTTAACATGACTAAATTTACCTTAGGCATGGCATGTTTTAAAAAATCTTTATAACTTCCTTTCTTTTACAAAGATTGATGATCTATGGTAAATCAAATGCATTATTGAATAAATGATGGTGGCTGAATCAATATGTTTTGGAGACAGACAGTGAAGTTATCGGTACCATAAACCAAATATTAGACACTCATACCTACACACATGCACACAAAAAACAAAAACAGAAGATTGTACCTGCATGTTTTTTAAATTATCTTCAGTAATTGGTCTGGGCTTGGTACTGAACAATGCATTTCACAAATGTAACAGTGGAACTTCATAGCACACAGTAGAAAGGCCTGGTACGCATTTAACCTAACTGTCCCAGGGGAGTTGATGGTGGAGTCATATAGTATAACATAACTCTTTGGAAGCATGTAGCTAAAGAGTTTGCTTTGGAGAAGACCACCTGGGTTATTGCTTTTGTGCACTGTGATTGTAGAACTGATATCAATATCCCAATACCTACCCAGAAAAAGAAAAGAAATAAAAAGAATCAAATCATGTTGAATGGGGGGATATTACAGTGGCACACTAGTACTAGACTGGTTGTTATGAGCCTAAATTGATGCTCGAACTTTTGAATTTAGTTTTAGTTTCATTTTGCTTGAGGTTGTCCTTAATTGAAATCTGAAATTTCTGCGAACAATTAGAACTAACATTTACCGAGTATAATCAGCTTGAATTTCTAGAGTAATACAATTCACCAACAATCCGCTCCAAGGTAGAAATGGGATGCCGTCCTCCCCTATGTATCTTTTATTAGTGAAATTACCCGTCTTGACTTCAAAATTAAGCCCGAATTTCTTGCAATTCATATAACAATTGTATTCTCTAAAGCCCCTTCTCAGCCTCTCAAAAAACCCAAGGGCCTGCTGCCTAGATGTAGAAACAAAGATAAAATCATCCAAATACCGCATCAACAAGCTTTGTTGAGCCTGCCCATTTCCAGTTTCTTCTAATTTTCCAAGATAAGGCTGTAATAGGGTTTTCTCTAGATGACCTAGATAAAAAGAGCAGAGGAGGGAAGATATGATGCTTCCTTGAGCAATACCCACCTTCTGCAGATATAAATCATGGCCAATTTCTACAATGTTTTTTTTTTACATGTTCAGTCAGAAGGCGGTGAAGATCGTATTTCTTTTTTTTCTTGTGAGCAGCCTGGATTGAGGTCCCAAAAAAAAGAAAATTAACTTAATATTATTCAAAATGAATTTAATTTATAGTTAAGTTGTAGAATTTATCTACATTTTTACTTTTGTTAATTGTAAACCGTGGACACTAAATAAAACCTTTGCAATATCCATTTGTCAATTCTTGGTTTCAATTATATATGTACCATCTGGTATGCACTGGAATACTACTTCCATATTTCATGCTTAAATCACGCAAGCTTGTCCTCAAAACACACTTTATATTCAATTTTATTTAGATCAATGGATCATTTATGCTTCAGTTTATATACAACGGACCTCAAAAGCTACATGTTCTTAGGGAACAATATAATTGATGCAACGAGAAATATGAAAATTATTGCAGTACAACACTGTTTTCACTGGTACTAGACCATTGTTTGTACCAGTTCATAACCACACAAGAATTGTATGAATGGAAATTCTTCAGCTTTGTCCATACCCTGAGTTTGCAATAA